>WAAB01023734.1:0-18651 GCA_013389865.1 Piaya cayana | reverse complement strand
TGAAGTGTTAGGAGCTGAAACTACAGAAGTGATATTGCAGGGGATGGAGTCAAAGCCTCAGGTAGGTTTACAAAGACTCACCCAGAGAAGCTGTGTCTGTCTCATCCCTGGAGGTGCTCAAGGCCAGGTTGGATGGGGCTTGGAGCAACCTGATCCAATGGGAGGTGTCCCAGGCCATGGCAGAGGGGTGAAACCTGATGATCATTAAGGTCCCTTCCAACCCAAACTATTCTATGATTTAACCCTGGCTCCCAGAAACCAAGGTCTGCATGGTGGACCCGTGCCCCTGCAGAAAACTCCACTGCAGGTTGTAGGCAACGAAGACAATTACTCTTCCCTCCCCAAATTGTTTGCTAAGTCAGAAGAGGGTGTGGTGATGGGAGCAATAAAATATGGGATGTAATCTGTGCACCTGCTGCAATCTCCCCTCTCTCTGCCGGTACGAGCAGCCTGGCTCCCTGATTTACGAGCATGATTTACGGCTCCTTTCCACGCCGCGGGCTGCCCGTGCACTCTCCTTGAAGCAATCGAAGCTGAACATGATATGAAAAGGGAGAGGCTGCATCGTATTTCTGCCACGCTGCTTGTCAGACAGAACAGAAAAGCAAACTCTGGTGAGTTCAGCTTCCTCTCTTTTTAATCCCAGGAGAGTTTCAGCTCCAAGTGCCTTTCTCTAACTCTCTCGGGAAGGACGAGGGCAGTGGGTCTCCCAAAGCAAGCACACGATGCGTGTTCTCCCTTTTTTCTTGAGGCCAAGGAACGAGGCCTTGCTAATTTTATTTACCCATATAAACCTAGCAAAGATAGAAGAGATGCAGCATTGCTTGGCCCTCTCTGTTTCATGGTTCTGCCTCAAAAAGAGGAATCATAGAATAACTAAGTTGGAAAAGATCTTTGTGATCATCAAGCCAAACCATACCTGTCCACTACTAAATCATATCCCTGAGTACTTAATATACCTGTCTTAATCTACTTGTCTTTTAAATCCCAAACCATCCCTGTCCCCCATCCCTGGAGGGGTTCAAGGCCAGGTTGGATGGGGCTTGGAGACCCTGATCTAGTGGGATGTGTCCTTGCCCATGGCAGGGGTGGAACTGGATGGGCTTTGAGGTCCCTCTGGACTTGCTCTAACAGATCGATGTCCTTCCTTTGCCTATGTGCGAGCAATTAGTGCTAATTCCAGTTGAGAATTGTAGCCCGTTTCCTGAGTGAAACACCAAGATCCATCCTAAGGAAGTGTTTCTCATAGCTGCTTAATTAATGATAAACAGAACCTTTGCTGTCGCTGCAAAAGAAGAAAGGGATCAGAGCAGATTTTCCTTGCCACACATACAAAATGCGTTCCCGAGGGCCAGAGCTAATGAACCTCGGTGAAAAAGCACATGCCTGTTGCTTCATCCATTCATTCCAGCGACATGAGGTGGGGAGCGAAGCCCCATGTATGATCTTGTCGTGGGAGCCTGGGATGCATCCGGGCCAAGAGAAGCTGCTCCAAATGGGCTGGAAAAGAAATTCAGGCAGGCCTTGCGTGCTCTGCCCGGTTTCAGAAGAAGTGCCGACATCTCCTGGAAGCTCTTGACTCAGATCATTGTTCTGTTGTTCTGATGCTTCCTCATATGTTTCTTGCATGGTTCTGTTTATTTTTGACTGAGGACATGTGTCTGTAAATAAGCAATTTAATGAGTTTGCTTTTGCTTGTCTACTGGGTTCCGAAGTGTAACTACACCAGTCCCTCTCCCAGTAATACCCTGGTGCACCCAGTAGACTTGTCCCACACCCATAGCTGAATACATCCAACATTAATCAAAGGGCTTGAGCCCAGAAAACCCTGGGCTGCATCCAGAGCCACGTGGCTACCAGGGCCAGGGAGGGAATCCTACCCCTCTGCTCCTCTTGGAGAGACCCGCCTAGAGTCCTATGTCCATTTCTGGAGTCCTCAGCAAAGGAAGCACAAGGAGCTGTTGGAACAGGTCCAGAGGAGGACATGGAGATGGTGCAAGGGCTGGAGAACCTCTGCTCTTCTCTAGGCTGGGAGCTGGGCTTGCTCAGCCTGAAGAAGAGAAGGCTCCAGGGAGACCTTAGAGCAGCTTTGAGTACCAGAAGGGGCCACAAGAACGTTGAGGAGGGACTTTTTTACAAGGGCTTGGAGTGATAGGATTAGAAAAAGGAATATTTAGATGAAACATTATGAAGAAATTCCTCATGCTGAGGGTGGGGAGGTCCTGGCCCAGGCTGCCCAGAGCAGTGGTGGCTGCTCCGTCCCTGGAGGTGTTCAAAGCCGGGTTGAATGGGGCTTGGAGCAACCGGATCCAGTGGGAGGTGTCTGTGCCCGTGGCAGGGAGTGGGACTGGATGGGCTTTGAGATCCCTTCCACCCCAAACCATTCTATGATTCTATTACCCTTACAGGTACTTTTTGTGACAGCGGAGCTTGGTTACCTGGATCTTTCTCTAGAAAAAGCCTGGAGTTATCTTCTCTCTCCTGCATCACACTAGCAGCCTTGTCTCACATCAGGACATCTCACAGAATATCTCGTTGAAGAAAGAGGCATGTAGGAGGTCCAGCTTGGTCCTCACCTCAAAGCCAGTGTCATATCCTTCTCTCAACCCGAGCACTGAGAACTCAGGAGGTGAAAAGAACAAAATAAAACTCTTGGGAGGCTTTAGAAGGAACTGCAAGTCGCCAAGGGCTGAGCAAGGCTCCCAGCCAAGGGCCCAGAGGACTTGAGACAACAGCTTCATCAACACGGGAGACATGATTTCACTGGTTAGAGACCAGCAGAGAAGGGGATTTGCTTGGTGCAGGACAGAATCGAGAATCCTAGAATGTCCTGGGTTGGAAGGGACCCACAAGGATCATCAAGTCCTGCTCCGGTCCCTGCACAGGACAACCTGAACGTTCAAACCATCAGAATAGTGGGAAAGAGAAAAGAGAAGGAAAGGAAGTAAAAGGAAAGGCTTCCTTGGAGCTGGTGAAGTCTTGATCCATAGATACATGCATCCAAGCTCAGTGGGTTGACATCATGACATGTGCCAATGTGTCTTTTTTATCTTCTGGATGTCCTAGGTTCCACCTCCATCCCACCCCCGGGGCAGTGATTGACAAGGGACCCCATGCATGCATTATGTGAGTTTTTCTGGAATGTTCTCTGTGGCTCATGATCTCTTGTTGCCCTGGATGAGGGGGGATGTCTGGAATGGATCATTGGTCCCGTGCATGCTCAGTCTCCACTTTGTGCCAACCAGAGCTTCACCTCTCCAGGCTCGTGCATGGTTGCTCAGACCCCTCACTTTTCCTGAATTACTGTGGAGGGACTTGCTCACACGTCGACATCCTCCACCAACCAGGACTTGTCGTTGGGAGACATCAAACTACATCCTTGTTTCAGACACCTGGTCCTCTCAAGCACAGTTTTGTGCCTCTCCACTCAACAACTAACAAATGTCACTACTGCAACTGTGTGAGACAAAAATCCAGCTGGAGCAGGCTCTGAGATACATCTTTAAGTGTCCTCCATCATTTGAGAAGTACTGATGAGCAAAGCATGTGGCCTTGAATCCTGCTTAAAGGCTACTTGTTAAAGCGCTGGGTAGGTAGGACCGATTTGGATCTTCCATCAGGTTCTGGAACCTCCTCTGACCCCAATATTATAGAATCATAGAATCATGGAATGATTAAGGTTGGAAAAGACCTCTAACATCTTAGAGGCTGCTTGTTGAAGTGCAGGGTAGACAGGATTGATTTGGACCCTCCATCAAATCCTGGTGCCTCCTCTGACCTCAATATCATAGAATCATGGAATGATTAAGTTTGGAAAAGACCTCTAAGATCAGCAAGTCCAACCGGTAACCACCGTGCCTACTAAGCCATGTCCCAAACGAGGCAGCTTTCACCACCCACACAGCACATGTTAAATCTGAAGAAATCCTGTTTCTTGTTTTCCTGGTTGGAAAAGTTTCCTCTGGCACTCGACGCGGCCACCAAGGAAGGGAAAGGGCAGGATCTGGCAGGTGGGTGGTGCTGGGAGGTCAGTGGATTCCCAGCCAAGGCAACGAGGCTGAAGCTCTGCTTCTCTTCCCATCTGTGACAGGCAGTCCTTGTCCTGCTACGTCCCTCCAGCTTCTTGGGATGGGCTGAGAGTTTTCTTTCTAGTGTTGTTTCGGGTGAGTGAATGACCCTTCAGAAGCTGGGATGCTCAAAAGACCGGCCGAGGATTTCTCTCCAAGATGCTGGGTAGCCCAGATCTACTGCTGGTGTGGAGTCCATTCATGAGTACATCCTTGCAGAGAGAATTCTTTATAAGTGCCATTAACTTTTTATTAGCGCTTAACACTCTGGAAAAAAAAAATTCAAACAGATGACTATTTAGAAACAGTTTCTTAGTGCTCTT
This sequence comes from Piaya cayana, assembly GCA_013389865.1. Taxonomy (NCBI): domain Eukaryota; kingdom Metazoa; phylum Chordata; class Aves; order Cuculiformes; family Coccyzidae; genus Piaya; species Piaya cayana. The sequence goes on along the minus strand of WAAB01023734.1, from coordinate 14,261 downwards.
GGTGGCCCTGTGCTGCAAAGGAACCAGGTGAAAAGGGACTTTTTTTACAGACAGATTGCTGCTAAGCAGAGCTGTGGGCTGGGAGCAGATATTAGTGGGTGAAAACCTTGATTAGGAAGTAGAGAAATTCATCCTTCTGAAGAAAAGAAAGCAGCGGAACCTGCATTCTGGACCTGGCTTGATGTATAAGCTGAAGGGGGCTTCAAGTAAACTGGAGAGGGACTTTTTACAAAGATTTGAGGGGATAGGACTAGGGGCAATGGGTATAAACTGGAGAGGGGAAGATTCAGACTAGACATAAGGAGGAATTTCTTCATGATGAGGGTGGTGAGGTGCTGGAACAGGTTTCCCAGGGAAGTGGTGGCTGCCCCATCCCTGGAGGGGTTCAAGGCCAGGTTGGATGGGACCTTGGACAATCTGATCTAGTGGGAGGTGTCCCTGCCTGTCACATTGGAGTTGGAACCAGATGATCTTTAAGGTCCCTTCCAACCCAAATTATTCCATGATTCTATAATTCTATGATTTCTTTTCCTACCACTCACTTTCCCCGCTGTGAAATGTAAATACGCCACCTGGAGAACTGTGTCTAGCTCTGGAATCCTCAATATAAGAAGGGGATGGAACTGTTAGAACAGGTCCAGGAGAGGCCACAGAGATGATCTGAGGGCTGAAGAACATCTGCTCTGAGGCCAAATAGGGGTTGTTCAGCCTCAAGATGAGAAACCTCCAGGAAGACCTTAGAGCAGCTTCCAGTATGGAAAAGGGCTATAGGAAAACTGGGTAGGAACATTTTCCAAGGGTCTGGAGTGATGGGATAAGAGGGGATGGCTTTAAATTGGAATTGTTAATTGTTTTGCACATCCTAACAACTTCTGCCTTTCCCAAGAAAGTACGGGAAGGAAAAAGAAGAATCTCTAAATTTAAAGTTTGCATGGTAGGAGCTGCTGCAAGGTTTTCTTTTCCCTTAGGTGCATTTCAATAAGGTGACCGCCAGCGCAAGCTGCAGCTGCTGTAAATCCAAGCTCCAAATGTCAGAGTCGTAAACTATTTTGATGAAATGCCATCAAAGAAATCATATTTATCGGGATGATTTGTTGATACTGAATATCCAAACAGTTTGGAGTGCAGTAAAGTTCAGGGGGATGCAGGGATTTATGACTCTCTCTTGCTGGGGTTGTTAATAACATTGCAGGAGACAAAACAAGAATGTTCCGGGGACGTGAATGGCTCAAGGAGGGATGAAGAGTTTCTTAGTTCTGAAAAGAGTAAAGAGGTCACCAGCGTGTTTACAGAAGCAGATTATAGTCCCATTTAAACAAACAGCTCCCTGGACCTGAGGAGAGGAGTTACTCATCATGGTCTTCATTTTTGGCTTTGTTCAGTTCTTAAAGATCTGATGACTTCAGATGGGTTGTGATGTTGGGAAATGCAACCCATTCCTATCATAGAATTATACAATGAGCTGGGGGTGTTTATCCTGGAGAAGAGGAGGCTGAGGGGAGATCTCATTGCTCTCTGCAACTCCCTGAGAGGAAGTTGTGGAGAGGAGGGAGCTGGGCTCTTCTCCCAAGGGACAGGGGACAGGACGAGACGGAATGGTCTCAAGCTCCACCAGGGCAGGGTCAGGATGGACAACAGGAAAAAAATTTTCACAGAAAGGGTCATTGAGCAGTGTCAGAGGCTGCCCAGAGAGGGGGTTGAGTCACCTTCCCTGGAGGGGTTTAAGGGCCGGGTGGCCGAGGTGGTGAGGGACATGGGTTAGTGATTGATGGGGATGGTTGGACTCCATGATCCAGTGGGTCTCTTCCAACGCAGTTATTCTATGATTCTATGATTCATCTGATCATCCTTATAGCCTTCTCTGGACCCCTTCCAACAGCTTTATATCCTCCTTATTTTGGGGGTTCCAGAACTGGACACAATACACCAGATGAGGTCTCACAAGGGGGTAGGATCCCATCCTTGGCCCTGGTGGCCACGTTTCTCTGGATGCAGCCCAGGACATGGGTGTTTTCTGGGCTACAAGAGTGCCTTGCTTGCTCATGTTGAGCTTCTCATCCCCCAGCACCCCAATTCCTTCTCTGCACAGCTGCTCTCAATCACATCATTCCCCATCATGTACTGAAATTGGTGATTGCCCCAACCCAGGTGTAGGACCTTGCACTTGGCTTTGTTGAACCTCATGAGGTTCTCCCATCCCAACTTCCCCATCTTTTCCAGGTCCCTCTGGATTCCATCCCCTCCTTCTGGTGTGGCAACTGCACCATTCAGCTCGGTGTCACCTGCAAATTTGCTGAGGGTGCCCTCGATCTCACTGTTTATATAATTAATAAAGATATTAAACAGCCCTGGTCCCAGTACGGACTCCTGGGGGACGCCACTTATCACAGAGCTTGGGAAGCAACTGTTTCCACAGCAAGATTCGGGATTGTATTTGATCTCAGGTTCTCAGCAAGAGGTGAATGGCCCCATGAAACATAATAAATAAGTCTGGGAGGGTTGTTAAGCTGGTCACATTTCCTATTGGATACGTTAATTGGTTAAAAAAAATAAGTTGTCTGATTAAATTGGGCATTTTATGAGCCTTATTGTTTCTGTTGTCTCTCTTAGTGGATAAAAGAGAACAATTGTTGTCTGAAAAACAAAATTCTCTCAATTTTTGACAGATTCTTAACAACTAAAAGCTGAGATTGTACGAAGACAAAGAGAGACACAGACATTTCCCATTTCTTATAGTCATTTTTAGTGGTAGATGAGACCAGGATTTTGCAATGCTGATGGGACAAGGTTCCCAAAAATTTTAATTTTATTCTTTTCCTTCTTTTTTGATTTTATTTCTTTTTTTTTCCTCTCTTTTTATTTTACAGCGTGAGCTTCAGGGGGTGGAAACAGTTGAAAGTCACTCAGTTAGATGACTTCTGAGAAGCATCTACCTTGGAATACTGGTTGAACTTCTGAAAGGGAAAGGTTGAACCTGGGGCTTGGGTGATTTTTTTTTGATTTCTGGTTTTTACTCAATCCAAATAGCTGGCTATAAGCAGGACCATTTGTAGAATTGTAGAATGGTTTGGGTGGGAAGGGACCTTAAAACCCATCCAGTTCCACCTCCTGCCATGGGCAGGGACACCTCCCACTGGATCAGGGGCTCCAANCCTGATGTCCATCCTGACCCTGCCCTGGTGGAGCTTGAGGCCATTCCCTCTTGTCCTGTCTCCTGTCCCTTGGCAGAAGAGCCCAGCTCCCTCCTCTCCACAACCTCCTCTCAGGCACTTGCAGAGAGCAATGAGCTCTCCCCTCAGCCTCCTCTTCTCCAGCAGAAACACCCCCAGCTCTCTCAGCTGCTCCTCTTCTTCTCCAGCCCCTTCACTATCTTCATTGCTCTTCTCTGGACTCGCTCTAGAGCCTCCACATTCTTCTTGTGCTGAGGGGCCCACAACTGACCCCAGGATTCCAGGTTTGGTCTCCCCAGTGCTTAGCACAGAGGGAGAAGAACCTCCCTGGCCCTGCTGGCCACGCCGGGTCTGATCCAAGCCAAGATGCCGTTGACATCCTTCGTGTACTGAGATGCCCAAAACTGAACTCAGTTAAGTTACCACCATAGTAAAATGACACATTACTAGAGTCATTGACCACTAGACCACATGGAGCCTTGGGTGAGACCTTGATTGAGAGCTGCTGTAGATGACTAAGAAAATTGATTTTCCTGTTTATGCTCATGTAGGAGGGTTGGAGATCTCACAGTTTACTTGGGTTTTGGATAGTCCTGGTTAGTGCAACACCACAGCTCCATTGCTATCGCACCGTTGACCACTCCAACTCATTTTCCCACGTTTCAACTCACCCATTCTACGGGAAAACGGGGCAGAAATAACAAACCACTTCCAGGGGTCTGATGAATTCATCCTAGTTTGCAAAAGACTTTCAAATCCTCAGGAGAGGGTGGTGAAGATGCAGTGATAGATGAGAGAAGATTTTCATCACAATCCTCCTCTGGGAAAATAGTGAAGTTCCTTATGCTCATTAGCTACTGTTTCCTTTTGAAAATGAGTATTTCTCTGCCTCGCAGAGTAAATATCTGAAAGATTTTGATGTTCTGGAGTGTGTCTACATTCACGGAAGACAACTATTGCACTGTTATTATCGAATGGTTTGGGTTGGAAGGCGTATGGTGGATATAGATCCCCAACACCACTCGTTGCAGTGGGATCACCTGCATCCACAAAGCTCACCTGGGATCCCCATCTCAGTTTGTTTTGTCGAGCCAGCAAAGTCCAAGCACAGCCTGGAGTGGACCCGGTGCTTTGGCAGGGAAGAAGCTGAGGGAATTCATTAGAATCATGGAATTATTTGAGTTGGAAGGGTCCTTAAAGCCCATCTAGTTCCAATCCTCCAACTGGAACCCTCCAGCCCCATCCAACCTGGCCTTAAACATCTCCAGGGAGGGGGCAGCCTCCCCTTCCCCAGGCAACCTGAGCCAGTGTTATCAAGGATTACAGCCTCATCTGAAGGAGTCCTGAGGTTGTAGTAAACCTCATAAAATAAAAACATTAAAAGCCCCAAACACAGCCTTACATTGATCATTTCTGTGCAATTAGGACACTGGCAGTGAAAAAAGAAAAAATAATAAAAAGCATTGCTCTTCAAGAAATCACCTTCTGGAAACCATGTTAAAACCAGACAAGGTGCTGAGTGCTCGTGAACAGTCACAATTCCATCTTCTTTGCCAAAATATTTCATTCCTGACACATGAGAGGGCAGCCTATTCGATAGAGGGTGGAGAGGAGGAACTCATCGATCAATGTTATAACACTGGTGCATTATCTCAGTGACTGGGGGGGGCTCTGGAGAGATAAACAGGGATTTATAGGTCACCGAGGGACCTTTTCCATTAAAGTGTTGTTAGGTTCTGAAAAGAAAACCTGTAAAAATGACATTGTGGTTGTGTCTAGCTGTCCTCCCCGTGCGAGTTTCCAATGAGGAGGGTGTTTCTCAAAGAGAATTCCTGAACTGTGCAGGATTCCAAGCTCTTGGTCCCAGGTTGTGGCAGATGAATGCAATTCCAATTATAAATACAGTAAACCTGCTCATGTAAGGATCCTCAGGGTTTGCAGTTCCTACACTGTGTTCCTTTAATGATAAAATTATGGATTTCAGCATAAGTTCTTGGAATACTAGAGCAGCCCTGAGGAGAAGGACTTGGGGAGCTGGGAGAATCTGGATGGGCTTCACGTTCCCTTCCAACCCAAACCATTCCATGATCCTATGAAATATAATCAGCGCCGTTTCTTTGAAAAATTATGGACACTGACATTTTACACCTGTAATTATGATAAAAGCTCTCAGCACAAGCCTGCGACTGTTTCCAGCCAATAAATCATCTTAACCCCTTGCTTCTAGGAATCTGGGATCAGCCCTCATCTATAAATTAGTAGCAAATGCTAATGGTCCCTGCTCACAGCTGCCATCTCATGCTTTGGAGATGAAACACACCACGGAGGAAGCTGGAGCGGTCACAGAGCCTCCTCTTCCTTCTCCTGCACCAAAACTCACTAGCAGAAATGTAGTTAATCCTAATCTCCATCCCCAGTTTCTTCCACTGATCCACCTCCCACTGGATCAGGTTGCTCCAAGCATCATCCAACCCATCCTTGAACACCTCCAGGGATGGGGCAGCCACAGCCTCTCTGAGCAACCTGGGCCAGGGTCTCATGACCCACACAGACAATATTTCTTCCTAAAAATCCAATCCTTAATATGACTTCCATGTCATTATCCATGTCATTACTCGTCACCTGGATCCCTGTGTTCAGTTCTGGAGTCCTCAGCACACGAAGGACATGGATATGTCGGAGTGAGTCCAGAGGACAACATGAAGATGATCTAAGGGCTGGAGAATATCCCATACAAGGACAGGCTGGGAGAATTGGGGATGTTCACCCTGGAGAAGAGAAGGCTCCAGGGAGACCTTAGAGCAGCTTCCAGTACCTGAAGGGGCTCCAGAAAAGCGGGGGAGGGATTCTGGATCAGGGAGTGTGGGAACAGGATGAGCGGAACGGATTTGAGCTGAAAGAGGGGAGATTGAGGTGAGATCTTAGGCAGAAATGCTCTTCTTTGAGGGTGAGGAGGCCCTGGCCCAGGTTTCCCAGAGCAGTGGTTGCTGCCCCATCCCTGGAGGGGCTCAAGGGCAGGTTGGATGGGGCTTGGAGTCCCTGATCCAGTGTGAGGTGTCCCTGCCCATGGCAGGAGGTGGAATTGGATCATAGAATCACAGAAAGAATTATAGAATCATAGAATCACAGAATCATAGAAGAGTTTGGGTTGGAAGAGACCTTAAAGATCATCTAATTCCAACCCCCCTGCCATGGGCAGGGACACCAAATTTAAGGTCACTTCCAACACAAACGGTTCCATGATTCGAAACCCATCCATGCTTAAGTACAGAGACATTGAGTGAGTGACACAAGAGACTGGAGAGTGTGGGTTTGACCACTTAAATGACACTGACTTTGTACAACAAAGGTGGCAGCAGGTGGTAGGTATGGTCCAATCTGATTTTCCCTTCAGCAACGTTTGTATTTTGCTGAGGAGGTGGGCAGGGAAACGGGATTTTGAAGCTCCTCACCCTCATCGAAACGCTGCTGCTGGAAAGCGCTGGCACAACAGCGAGGAGAGGAATTCCCTCCTCTATGAGCATCTTGAAACGAGAGCCAGGAAAGCGAAACCAGATGGCACTAAAATGTATGCAAAGAGAGCTAATGATGGAAGAGCTTCCCACCCCATGCCGATTCCGTGTCTTTGCATGACTTAAACCTGGCCAAACTATTAAAAAATCTATTTTCACAAGGTTTGTAATGAAAGGGAGAGGAGAAGGAGCTAGAAGACACATGCAGAGGGGATGGTAAATGCAGGAGAGGGAGGAAGGAGAGCCACACACTTTCCCTGGACCAGGAGAAACCCCAACATACTGGACTGATGGAGCTCCCGTGGAATGTGCTCCTGCCAGGATAATGTTCTGGGCTGGGTTTAAGCACAGGATTTCAAGACATCTGACACCACCGAGTGCTTAATAGCGGGTTAGCACAATCCTAGACTCTTTGCGGTCACCGGTCACGGTGGGGGAGATGGAGAATAGAGTCATGAGTCGCTTTAATCACAGGGAAACAGTCTTTTCCATACACAATAAATGACCCAGGAGGAATCTCCAACATTAGAAGGAGATGGAGCTGTTGGAACAGGTCCAGAGGAGGTGATCTGAGAGCTGGAGCACCTCTGCTAGAAGGACAGGCTGAGAGAGTTGGGGTTGTTCAGCCTGGAGAAGAGAAGGCTCAGGGGAAACCTCAGAGCAGCTTCCAGTACCTGAAGGGGCCACAATAAAGCTGGAGAGGGGCTTTTTCGAAGAGCATGGAGTGAGAGGACAAGGAGGAATGGCTTGAAATTGGATCGGGAATTAGATTAGGAAGAAAATCTTAAAAATGAGGGTGGGCAGGCCCTGGCCCAGGTTGCCCAAGGGAAGCTGTGGCTGCCCCATCCCTGGAGGGGTTCAAGGCCAGGCTGGATGGGACCTGGAGCCCCTGATCCAGTGGGAGGTGGAATTGGATGAGCTTTGAGGTTCCTTCCAACTCAAATCATTCCATGATTCTATGATGTGTAAATATCTAAGCAAGTTTTGAAGTAGGTCACTGTCATCATGCTGGAAGTGGCAGGGAAGTCATTTCCCCAGGGGCTCACAGCAAACCCAGGAATCATGAGTGGCCACACTGGGAAAAAAACTAAAGGCTTTGCCTAGCTGGTATCTCTTCCCAGCCTCTGGAATTGTCTAACCTACTGGAGAAGCCTGGTTTACGTCAATATGAGTTCACCAAATGCCCCAGGACTCATTTGTGTCCCCACCAACCGAGTGGTTGTGACAATTCCTGGTGAGAGCAGGTCATGGGTTTGGATATCTCCTGACTTTTCTCTTGTTTTGTTTTGATGGTGCCTGTTTGTTTGAGTCGAAACTGTGCCAGGGACCATGCTGACATTTGACTTACGGGAATAAGCGTGGGACAGTGCTCCAAGCGGGACCTGGCCCTCTACAGACACCATCACTGGTCCTTCTGGCCTCCCATAAACCAGCAGAAGGCAGATGTGGAGGGGAGGAAAGGGCTGGGGCTCAAACCCAGCTAACACAGTGTTTTATTCATTGAACAGTGGGGAAGCTGACTTCAAATTCTCGGTTTTGGGGTGCCTGAGTCCTAACAAACTCATCCACTTGACTCGCCCTGTATCCCAGCAGCTCCTCTCTACCACTGGGAATGACGAGTGCTGGAGGGTCCTGCAGGATTCCCACTTGGGCTCTGCAGGTCAAGGAGCTGCAGGGCAGCCAGGGGGGTGTTTTGTGCCCAGAAATGCTCACCTACAGCAGAGAGGGAGCAGAGCAGCCCCTCAGAGGAGGTCCTCCACCTCCTTGCGGCTTCCAGGAACACCCAGGCACACGCACACACCAAGCACACGCGGTCCCCCCCCAATCCCACTGCCCTTTGGCACGAGGCAACGGGGCTTGAGTCCACAGAGGCTCTAGAGACAGAGAGCAGGCTGTTTACAGGGAAACAATTCAGCCTTGTCTTCAGTCACGTTTGGCTTCGGCACACAGGTCTCCACTCGATTCCTGGAGAAGGTCACCGGGGAGGGCAGGAGACAGAAATATTTTGTGTTCTTCCAGCCAGGCTGGAGCAATTTGATGACGGTGACCCCTGGAATCTCATTTTTAGCTTTACGAGAAACAGGTCACCAGGAGAAACAGAAAAGCCCAGTGGAAGGAAGCAGAAAAGAGTTTCTTACAAATGCACCATCAGTCCCCACCAAGTCTCTCCAGCACCCACTACCTCAGTTTACCCTGAGCAAAACAACCTTCAAAGCAGGAAGGTGATGGGGGTTTTGTGACCTTAAATGCATTCACTTCTCTCGCATGGGGACTCCTGTCAGCTCTGCAAGCTGCTATTAGCTCTGATTTTATAGAATCATAAATAGTTTGGGTTGGAAGGGACCTTTACAGGTCATCCAGTCCAACCCCCTGCAGGACCAGGGGCATCTTTAACTCAGCCTGGTTACTCAAAAAGTCACACCTGCAGGGAGGGGTGGACAGGACAGGTGACCCCAAACTGACTAACAGAGGATTCCATCCCATAGACATTGTCCTTGGGATACAAATAAGGGATCACAAGGGTTGCACTCCTTTTTCTTCAATGGCTGGTGTCCAGTGAGGACCTTGCATATCTTTTCACCCTGATCCTCAATCCACATGTTACTGAATCCAGTTCCTAATCCAGTTCCCTCCTAGGCCAGGACCTTTTCCCTGTGCATGCTCAGCAGCATCAGTGGGGATGCAGTCATTGGGGGGGCAATTCCATATATTTGTATATATTTATTATATTCTCATTAATAGAATTTTACTTGTTAATATTGATATTTTTTTCATTAAAGCTATTCTAGCTTCAGTTCCCAAGCCACAAGTCTTTTTTTCTCTCCTTTCTTTTTCCCTGGAGATGGATGAGGGAAGTGTGGTGACACAACTGATCAGTTTAGCTGCTGCTCAAGCCGGGCTGGGGCTCAACCGTTTAGCCTGGAGAAGAGGAGGCTGAGGGGAGACCTCATTGCTCTCTGCAACTGCCTGAGAGGAGGTTGTGGAGAGGAGGGAGCTGGGCTCTTCTGCCAAGGGACAGGGGACAGGATGAGAGGGAATGGCCTCAAGCTCCACCAGGGGAGGGTCAGGATGAACATTAGGAATAAAATTTTCATGGAAAGGGTCATTGTGCACTGGCAGGGGCTGCCCAGGGAGGGGGTTGAGTGACCTTCCCTGGAGGGGTTTAAGGTGTGGGTGGCCGAGGTGCTGAGGGACATGGGTTAGTGCATGAGGGACATGGGTTAGTGATTGATGGGAATGGTTGGACTCCATGATCCGGTGGGTCTCTTCCAACCTGGTGATTCTATGATTCTTCCCCCAGTGAAGGACAGCAATGATGGACAGCTGAGCCATCCTATATTTTCCTTTCCAAGCACATGCATGCACAGACACCCCAGATCTATGTCTTCTCCACCTCAAGAGCAAAGTGCAGACTGTATGAAATAAAACACATTTGCTGCCTTCAAAAACCATCGGAAACCTTCGAGAAACATTTCCTGGTTGACTGAGCTGGTTTTTTATGGTTACCTCTGACTGGCCTGCAAGGAGTTATCTGACAAAGTTCTCATCATTCCAAAAGTAAAAAGCCAAGCATGACCTTGCTGTTGGATGCTCCTCTGCTTGTTCTTTGTAGAAGAAACTTCTTGCTGACAGTCCTAATAAACCAGCTCGGTTCAGCTCAGCACTGAGTATGCCTTCCGTGATTGGCGCAGTGAAACCCCTTCGCCACCGTGTTCCACCATACGGAGACCCTCCCAGTGAACTCTTGAGGTTGCAGCCTTTAAAGAGCAAAAATCAGAGGGTCATAATTCACTGGGGAGGTAAAAAGTGGAATCTGGTCAGCATTGCTGTGAGAGTTCTTCTGCACAACCTCTGGGCATGGAGATCTGGAAAATGCAATGAAAGTCGTGTCCTCCAGCCTCCAGTGGGACTTGCAGGGGGAGGATCAGCCCACTAATAGGTCATAGAATCCTTGGGTTGGAAATCAACTTTGTGATCATAAAACCCAGACGTATATTCCCACTATTAAATACCACGGCACGACGATTTCTGGCTCCTTCATCCACCTTCTCTTGGCTGGTCTTGGACATAGGGTACTGGGTTAGAATCATGGAATGGTTTGGGTGGGAAGAGGTCTCAAAGGCCATCCAGTTCCAATCCTCTGCCATGGCCAGGGGCACCGCACACTGGATCGGGTTGTTCCAAGCTCCATCCAACCTGGCCTTGAGCCCCTCCAGGGATGGGGCAGCCACCCCTGCTCTGGGCAACCTGGGCAAGGACCTCCCCACACTCAAAGGAAAACATCTCTCCCCAAGATCTCATCTCAATCCCCCCTCTTTCAGCTCAAAACCGTTCCCCTCATCCTATCCCTGCACTCCCTGAACTAGAGCTCCTCCCCAGCTTTCCTGGAGCACCTTTCAGTACTGGAAGCTGCTATAAGGTCTCCCCAGAACCCTCCCTTCTCCAGGCTGAGCAACCCCAATTCTCTCAGCCTGTCCTCATGCAGGAGGTTCTCCAGTCCTTGAATCATTTCTATGGTCTCCTCTGGACTCTCCAACAGATCCGTGTCCCTCCTGTGCTAAGGACTCCAGGTTTACTTACATATTTCCCCTTGAACAGGAGAGACAGACCTTAGAGGGGCCTTCCAGTGCCTGAAGAGGCTACAAGAAAGCTGGGGAGGGACTTTTTACAAGAGCCTGGAGTAACAGGATGAGAGGGAATGGCTTTAAATTGCAAGTGGGAAGATGTAGATTAGACATCAAGAAGAAATTTTTCATGCTGAGGGTGGCCCGGGTGGCCCAGGTTGCCCAGAGAAGCTGTGGCTGCCCCATCCCTGGAGGTGTTCAAGGCCAGGTTGGATGGAGCTTGGAGCAACCTGATCCAATGGGAGGTGTCCCTGTGCATGGGAGAGGGTTGGAACTGGATGATCTTTAAGGTCCCCTCGGACTCAACCCATTCTATGATTCTATGACTCTGCTTGGTCTACCCTGAACTGCACCTTCCTCCAGGACTCTGGAGGGTGGGATGAGGAGGATCTCGCAAAGAGGTGAAGCTAATTTATTTCCTTTCCCTCAGAAGACACAACTTCTGGTGTTTCCAAACTCCCCCTTGGTCTTTACTTACCCTTTTGGATCTCAAGGGATGCCCCATGACAAATTGGAGTTCTTTGGTGAACTGATTTCTTCCCCCCCCTTCCCCACCCCGTCTTTTTTTTTTTTTTAACTCAGTACTAAAGATGAAAGATTTAAAATGCAATAATGTTTTGTCTAAATTCTTGTGGAAATAGCTTATGACCTTTCATAGAGAAATGTGGTTTCAGCTTTCCGGTAAGAGAGCTCCCAGCTAATGATTTAGCTCTATTTTCTAATAAATAGTTGGCAAGAGACGAGCACTCTTATACCCTTTGTCATTAGGGACCTATTATTTATGAGTCAGAAATGAATCATTAGGCTTGGCAAACAGCAATTTCTTTGTGGCCAATGTATTTTTCCACTCGGTAGCAAGAGCATGCTTGTAAATTCTTCTTAAAAATTACCATTAAACTATCTCCAAACAGAGTCTCCCCCACACCGCCATAAATTCTCTCCCCTTTGGTGACTATTGGTGGTCTTCCCACCTCGGGAAAAAGGGGGTTCTTTTTCCGTTCTTAGCGCTTTTCGCGTTTCCTTCCAGCTAATTACCCTTTTATTTAATAAGGTAAAAGCATTTAGTTTTCCTTACAACCTCCCCTTTAAAAGATGAAATATTTCCTTCTGATGGAGCCTTCCTGTCTTCCGTATCCTGGCTAACTCCAGGACTCCGAGAAATTAGAGTTGGAGAAGACCTTTGCACTTACACTTACTTGGTGATGTCCACTTGCCAAGAGCTTCAAAAAGCCATTTTCATGGAACGGCGCGATGACACATGCTGGACGGGAATCATCTGAGGGGCAAATTTCCCCAAATTCTGAAAGCGTGTAGGAAAAACAGCGAGCCAGTAACTCATTTTCTCTCTCCTGCTCACTCTTAAATCATTGTTCACTCTTAAATCATGGGTCAACACTTCTCAAATCTCTTCCTTTCTTGTACAGCAAGAATGTCTTGAGGGACATATAGTTGTCCGGCTAATCAGAACAAGTAGAAACATGTTTCAGGATGGTTCAAGATGGAATCGGATGGAATATGGTTCAGGATGGAAATTTTGCTCACCCATCTTTAAATCCAGGGGACTTTCTTGCTGAAGAACTGAACTGATTGTAGGAATTTGGTGCCAGGAACAATTTCTCTGACATTTGGAGAAGTACAGAAGTACAGAGACATCAGGATGTAGGAGATATCTGAGCAGAAAGAAGGGTCTGGAGGACAAGTCTTATGAAGAGCAGCTGAGGGAACTGGGATCGTTTAGCCTGGAGAAGAGGAGGCTGAGGGGAGACCTCATTGCTCTTTCCAAAGGAGGTTGTAGCGAGGTGGGTGTTGATCTTTTCTCCAAAGAAACAAGTGATAGAATGAGAGGAATTGGTCTCAAACTGGATGAGGGGAGGTTTAGACTAGATGTTACGAGNCATGTGTAGATTTGATTAGCCTGGAGAAGAGGAGGGTGAGGGGAGACCTCTTTGCTCTCTGCAAGTGCCTGAGAGGAGGTTGTGGAGAGGAGGGAGCTGGGCTCTTCTCCCAAGTGACAGGGGACAGGACGAGGGGGAATGGCCTCAAGCTCCACCAGGGGAGGGTAAGGATGGACATTAGGAAAAAATTTTTTATGGAAAGGGTCACTGGGCCCTGGCAGAGGCTGCCCAGGGAGGAGGCTGAGTCACCTTCCCTGGAGGGGTTTAAGGGACGGGTTGACGAGGTGCTGAGGGACATGGGTTAGTGATTGATGGGAATGGTTGGACTCAATGATCTGGTGGGTCTCTTCCAACCTGGTTGTTCTATGATTCTATGATTTGAACACTGAAGGAACCACTGGATCCCTTCATCTGACCTCCTCTGGGGCAATTTGCTCTGAAGCTTGAGGTCTCCTTAGTGTCTCCTGCTTACTTGTAACAAAAACCCAAGACTTCTCTGCCTGGGCTATCAGGTAAAAGGAAGTTTTGGGGCAGGGGACAAAGGGCTATTAATGCTTGCCAGTAAAAAATAATCACTGGGACTAGTTTTTGCTGGCAAATGACAGGAGACCAGCCTGGTCCTGGCCCAAAGAGAGAGAGAATAATATTCTTTCTCAGTCTAAACAGTAATTCTTACTTAAAATTTAGGGTTTGGTTGAAAGTTCTCTTTTTATTCATTTTCCTTCACGGAAATCCCGCAGGTAAAACATACACAATGTACTAAAAAAAATACATTTTAAAGGCAGTTTGGATCTTGGGTTGTTGGGTTGGGTATTTTCTTTTCCTTTTTGAAATATGACAGTGTTTTATTTTCAAGAAGGTGCCTCAAAGTCAGTTAATGGGTCAAGTGAGAAAAGAGAGAAGCAAGGAGCAGAGCCCTGAAACCTCTGGGAAATACAAGAAGGAGCAAAATGTTTGGGTGAGACAAATGGGCTTAGGGTGCGGTAGAGAGAAAAATAGGAATTTTAGTATCAGGACAACATTTAGAAGATAAAACTGAGCCGACAACGTGTGCTCACA
>WAAB01023731.1:42743-73348 GCA_013389865.1 Piaya cayana | reverse complement strand
TGTCCATTTCTCAAAAAGGACCATGGATTTAGTCGTCCTTTTGTATGAAAATGCGAGGGCTGTCACTTTCCAAGAAGGGACCAGGTGTGTATTTGCCCCTTTTTTGACAGGGACTTAATCTTCAGGTTTCCCGTTAGAGAAATGTATACATCTTTGAGTTGTCCCTTCCTAATAAGGACTCAAAAGTTGCGTTATCATTTTCTAATAAGTAACTAGAGGTGGAGTTGTCCCTTTCTTATAAGAGACCAAGAGTCTAGTCTTTCCTTTCTCAAATTGGACCAGGGGTCGATTAGTCCTTATCTCAAAAGGAACTAGGGGTGGAGGTGTCCCTTTTTATTAAGTTACTAGGGCTGTTTTCCCTTTTCAAGAAGGGACTTGGGTTGGATTTACCGCTTTTTTGGAAGTGTCCGGTGTTGTAGTTGTTTCTTCAGTGAAATTGATCAGGGGTGGAGTTTTCCCATTTATAAAAGGGACCAATGTGGTGTTGTCCCTTTGTAATAAGGGACCAGATGTGGTGTTGTCCCTTTTGAGAAAAGGACCAGGGGTGGAGTTGTCTATTTCTCAATAGGGACCAGGTGTTGTTTCGTCTCTTTCTAATAAGGGACGACAAGTGGAGTTGTCTTTTTCCAAGAAGGGACCAGGATTGGATTTACCCCTTTTTTTAAAGGGACGTTAGGTGTTGATTTTTCTCTTTTCAGATATGAATGAGGGGTCGCTTTGCCCCTTTTGAGAAAGGGACCCTAGGTGGAGTTTTCCCTTTCTATTAAGGGACCAGGGTTGGTTTTGCCCCTTTTGAAAAAGGGACCAGGGTTTGAGTTGTGGCTTTCTAAGAAGGGACCTAGATTCCAGTTGTCCTTTTTTAGATAGGGATGAGGGTTGGATTTCCCCTATTGAGTAAGGGACCAGGGGTTGAGGTTTTTTTTCTCAGATGAACCAGGTGTAGTTTTTTCCCTTTTTAATAGGGGACCAGGGGAGAGTTGTCCCTTTCTCAAAATGAAACAGGCGTGGTGTTGTCGCTTTAGAGAAATGTACCAGGGTTTGAGTTGTCCATTTATATGAATGTACTATAGGTTGAGATTTCCCTTTCTTGAAAGGAACTTGGGGTGGAGTTGTACATTTAGAGAAAGGGACCTGGGTTGGAATTTTTAATTTGTCGAATGATAGCAGGTGTGGTGTTTTACCTTTCTATTAAGGAACCACGGGTGGATTTTTCCGTTTTTAGAAAGGGAGCTTTGGTGAAATTGTCCCTTTAGAGAAGTGGACCTGTGATGGAGTTGTCCCTTTTTTAGAAAGGAAGCAGGGTTGGAGTTGTCCCTTTCGAGAATGTGACATGGGGTCGAGTAGTCCCTTTAGAGGAAGGGACCAGTTGTTTAGTTTTCCCTTTAGAGAAATTGACCAGTGGTTGAGTGGTCCCATTGAAGAAACGGACCAGGGTTGGAGTTGTCCCTTTCTAATAGGGTACAAGGGGTGGAGTTGTCCTTTTCTCAAAAAGGGCCAGGGCTTCTATTGTCCCTTTCTAATAAGTGACCCGGGGTTGAATTTTTCCTTTCTTGATATGGACCAGGGGTGGAGTTTTACCATTATCAAAAGGGACCAGGTGTTGAGTTGTCTCTTTCAGAAAAGGGACCAGGTGTGGATTTGCCCCATTCTCTAAAGGGACAAGCAGTTGAATTTCCCTTTCTCGAAAGGGCTAGCAGTGGAGTTGTCCCTTTTGAGAAGAGGATCAGGGGTGAATTTTCCCTTTCTCGAAACAGACCAGGGGTGGATTTTTTTCCTTTCTGACAAGGGATAATATGGGAAGATTTTACAGAGAAGGCGGCCTGGATGCCGTGAGACTTGGTGCTGAGCAGCTGGCAAGACCTTGAAGCAGAGAGGTAAAAATAGAAACACCAGCTAGTTTGGTGGGAATCGCCGCACATTAATGTCAATATAGGTAACTTTAGCATAACTTGATTTCTTAGCACAGGTGGTAGTGTAGCCAATAATATGTTAGCAATAGCTTTATGGACAGCTACCTTTAACCAATAATACACTGTAGTCACCCTCGTGGGGACAGGGGGATGTAACAGAATGGGGTATATAGTAAAGTGGCTAAGCTGAATAAACTAGCACTTGCTCACTGATCAGATGGGTCTCGGCTTTTGTTTTGCAACAGGACAAGGGGTGGATTTGCCCCTTTTATGGAAGGGAACCAGGGTTGAGTTGTCCCTTTCGAGAAAGGGACCAGGGGTCGAATTGTCCCTTTCGAGAAAGGGAACAGAGGTAGAGTTATCCCTTACCAATAAGGGGCCAGGGATGCAGTTTCTCATTTCTCGTAAGGGACCAGGGCTTGAGTGTTTCCTTTCTCAAAAAGGACAAGGGTTGGAGTTGCCCCTTTCTGTAAAGGGACCAAGGATGTAGTTGTCACTTTCTCGAATGTGACCAGTGGTGGAGTTTTCCCTTTCACAGAAGGGATGGGGGTATAGTTGTCCTTTCAAGAAAGGGCCCAGGCGCGGAGTTGTCCCATTCAGAAAAGGGACCAGGGGTTTAGTTGTCACTTTCGTGAAAGGGAGCAGACATGGAGTTGTCCCTTTCAAGAAAAGGAGCAGGTGTGGATTTGCCCCTTTTGAGAAAGGGACCAGGGGTTAAGTCATCCCTTTCGTGAAAGAGAGCAGATGTGGAGTTGTCCCTTTCAAGAAAGGAAGAAGGGGTAGAGTTTTCCCTTTCGAGAAAGAGACCGTGGGTGGACCTCTCCCTTTCTAATAAGGGACAAGGGGTTGAGTTGTCCCTGTCTCCAAAAGGACCAGGGGTGCAGTTTTCCCTTTCAAGAAAGGGACCAGGCTTGGAATTGTCCTTTTCGAGAATGGGACCAGTGGTTGAGTTTTCCCTTTTGAGAATGGTACCAGGTGTGGTGTCCGTTTCTCAAAAGGGACCAGGAGTGGAATTGTCCTTTTCGAGAAAAAGACCTTTGGTGCAGTTGTCCCTTTTGAGAAAGGTACCAGGACTGGAGTTTTCCCTATGGAGAAACGGACCAGTGGTCGAGGATTCCCTTTCTAATAAGGGACCGGGTTGGAGTTTTCCCTTTTTCAGAACGGAGCAGGGGTGTGTTTGACCCTTTCGAGAAGGAGATCTGGGGTTCACTTTTCCCTTTTGTGAAAGGACTCAGTGGTGGATTTTTCCTTGTTAATAAGGGACCAGGGCTTGAGTTGTTCATTTCTCTAAGGGAAATTATGGTGGAGTTGTCCCTTTCTCGAAAAGAACTAGGGGTTTAGTTTTTCCTGTCGAAAAAGGGAACAGGGGCAGAGTTATCCATTTCGAGAAAGGGACCTCGGGTGTAGATATCTCTTTCTAATAAGGGACCAACGGTGGAGATTTCCCTTTCTAGTAAGGGACCAGTGGTGGAGTTTTCCCTTTCGAGAGAGGGGCCAGGGTACAAGATGTCCCTTTCTAATAACAGACAAAGGTTGGAGTTGTCCATTTCTTCAAAGCGAACAGGAGTGGAGTTTTCCCTTTCTCGACAGGGACCAGAGGTGTAGTTGTCCATTTCTTGAAAGGTACCAGGGGTGTAGTTGTCCCTTTTTTGAATGGGGCCCTAGTTGGATTTGTCCCTTTCTCTAAAGGGACCAGGGGTTGAGTTGTCCCCTTCTCGAAAGCGACCAGAGCTGGTGTTGTCCCTTTCTTGAACTGGACCAGCAGTGGAGCTGTCCCTTTATCGAAGGGCAGCAGGTATTGATTTGGTCCTTTCAAGAATCAGACCAGGTGTGCAATTGTCCCTTTCCCAAAATGAATCAGGGGGGAGTTTTCCCTCTCAAGAAAGGCACTAAGGGTGGTGTATTCCCTTTTTGTAAAGGAACCAGGGGTGAAGCTGTCACTTTTGAGAAAGGGACCAGGGATGGAGTTGTCTCTTTCTCAAAAGGCACCCGGGGTGTTGTGTGGTCTTTCAAGAAAGGAACCAGGCATGGAGTTGACCTTTTCAAGAAAGGGACCAGGGGGTGAGTTGGCTTTTTCTACGATGCGCCAGGTGTGCAGTTTGCGCTTTACAGAAAGGTGCCAGGGTTTGAGTGTGGCCTCTCAAGAAAGGAAGCATTGTTTGAGTTCGTCCTTTCAAGAAAGGGACTAGATATGGAGTTGGCCTTTTTGTGAAAGTGACCAGTGGTTTATATGTCCTTTTCTTAAAAGGGACCAGGGTTGGAGGGTGCCATTTTGATACAGGGACTATGGTTGGAGTTAGCCTTTTCCAGAAAGGGATCTGGGGTGGATTTTGGCCTGTGTCGTATGGGACCTGGGTTGAGTTGTCCCTTTTGAGAAAGGGACCAGGGGTGGGGTTTTCTCTTTCGAGAAAGAAACTTGTGGTGTGTTTTAATGCTGAAGGACTTTCTTTGGGAAAACGGCCTTGTGAACAATCCAGCCTGTGAGCTAATGCACTGAGGAGTAGCAGTCACCAAGGACAGATGAGAAGCGAGGCCTCTAAGAAGTTTTAGGGAGTATCAGCCTTGATACCTCTCTGATGTGATAAGAGAGAATCTGTGCTTGTGTGTGTGTGGCGTACGTACGAAACTGTACTAACAAAAAATTATTCTTGTAAAAGATACCAACCAATCAGACAATTAGTGTATTCGTGTGGACACATGATATTAACCAATACTAAAGAAAAGATTTATATACCGGTCGCGTGTACTATTACCTTTTCTATAAAGCTTCTTATGCTCTGTAATAAACAATTCATTTGCTGACCATATTGGTCCCTGCATTAGTCTCCTGATCTCCCTCCAGCACGTGGCACCCAAACAGGGACCCTCAAAATACCTACTGAAGTTGCCCCAAGCAACTGTGGACACAGGCAGTGGGAGGAAAGCCGGTCGAAAATTCCAACATTTTCCCAAGGCCAAGGTGTTGATTCAGGACCAAAGAAAGAAGCCGGTACTGATAGGTAGAGGGATGTTGTAAAGGTTTGAGTCAGAAAAACCCTTGCTGGGCACTCAAAACCCCACAGCAGAGCACAATCCTCTCTCCTCTCCCAACCTCCTGCACAAGCCCAAGGGAGAGGGGAGAGAAAGAGAAAAAAAGTAGATTATATGTAATGTATTAACACTAATATACAACTACAATATCACGTATACAACAATCAGAGAATAAGAGACCTCCAGAACATCCCCTGCCCCCCTGAAGGGGAGCAAGACTTCAAGAAAAAAAAATGAGAAAACAGACCTCCGTGTCACTGAAGGGGTCCACACACAGTGGCTCTCCAGCTCCAGAGGAGAGAGAAGGAGAAAGAGTGAGAGAAGAAGAAAGAGAAGGAACGAAGCAGCAAGCCGGCGAAGCAAGCAGGCGGCAGCAAAGCACGCAGCAGCAAGCCGAAAGAAGAGGGAAGGAAGGCAACAGCAGCAACCAGCAGAAAAACAGGAAACAGGAAACAGGCAGAAGTAAACAGAAAACAGGAAGCAGGAGAAGAGCAGTGAGAGCCGGAGGAGGAGGGGAAAAACACAGTGTCTGATCTTACGTAGAAAAATTACTTGGAATATCTGGGAGATGTAGTTCTTAAACCCATCACAGATGTCCTGATATGTAAAGAAGAAAGAGAAGGAATCTCCAAGGATCCGCTACAGGCAAGCGTACGCGGTGGCCAAGGAGGAGATGGGGTCCACTTTTTTAAAAAATGAGGAAGCAGTGGTGAAACTCCTCCAACCTATCCTCTCAAGGATAGGGGTTAAATATGACAAAATTTGTCTAATTGAACTATTGAAATCAGCTACTATGTTGCTTGGTCCCTGGCAGAAAGTTTTTGAAGTGTTCAAGATGTGTGTCGGCTCTAAAAATCAAAGTGATAATTCCGATCTGAGTGCAGGATCATCAACAGCTGCACTAGCCCCCCACCCCTCTAAACTGGCTGCACTTGCCTCTGCATCCCCCAATGGAAGGGGCAACAACCCCTTTCATCCACGTCCAAGAGACCCCGAGAAGAAGCCTGACCCACTTCCCCCCCCATCCCAGGCACAGCAGCCTGGGGAAGTTGAAATATTGAGAGCTTTGATCTGTGCATGTAATGGCAATCCACACTGTGAACTAATTAGTTACAAAGTGATAAAGCTGATTCCAAGAGCTGCAAAAGATAATGTACTAACTGCTGAACAGCTACAGACTTTTCCTGGGATTTCTTCGTGGGAGGACAGAGACTGGAAAACCTGTAAAGAAAATACTAGCTTCACTACCTCTGTGGGGGAGGGGGGTGTGTGTGTGTGGAGCCACTGCCCTGGGTGGAGGTGGGGCTGCTTGCAGTTTCAGCAAGAAATGACTCAATTAAACAACATTGGTAGCAGTTCAAGAATCAAGACAGTTTAAATAATGCAATTTTACAACAGATGCAGCCTTTTGTTTTATCAAACACTTATAAAGACACCAAATTTTAAAAGTTGAAACAGGCATGACCCTTATATGGTGTTTATAGATAGATCAAAAGATGTGCTCAACAAGCAGAAGCCTTAATTTTGCAATCAGTGACAAAAAAATCCTAATGACAAATATGGAAAGACATGGTACAATCTGGAAACTCTTACAACAGCTGGGATCATTTACCTATCAAGCACAGCTGATAGCTGCCACCCTGACTGTACACCAGACAGAAAGACTTTTGTAATAAATGCAAGCTTTACTGAAATAATTCAAGCAAGGGAAATTAATTACAAATTAAATTTGACTATTCTTGGAAATGTATCTCTGGGACCTTGCAATCTCAAACATCCACTAAGCCAGCTAACAGGTAGGTTTACCTGGGGATCTTTGGAATGAAAGACCCTTTAGGACAAGTACTTAGTGATATGGCTTAAAGAATTGTTAAAGCAAGGTTTGATTATTTTGATTGTCATTTTGGTAATTTTGAAGTGTGATACTGTGTATTTTGTTTTGTGTAAGACAGATGATTGATGCAACCATGAAGGATGTTTTCCATAGTGCTTGGATTGCTCAGTAAGAAAACAGGGGAATTGATGGGTGGTTACAAGCCAGAGGCCGTTTAGTGAGCATCTCCAAGCACTGAACTGCTTTTGCTATATGAAATAAAGGCACCTTAGCATAAGGCCTCACAGCTTTCTATGCACAGCTTCTCACATACACACCATGAATACCAAGGCTTATACAGGCTCAGAGTTTCTTTTACAACATTAAGCGATTGTTCTGCTGTAATGCTTCTCTTGTTTCTCACTGGTAACTTTTCTTTGGTAGACCTTGTGTTGTAACTTTGTAGTCTATTGAGCTAGAATGCTTACATAGCTGTTTCTCATGGGAAAGTATAAGACTCATGTAACTAACTGATTGTTTGTTGCTAAAGGAGAATTGTCGAATCAACTTGCCTGTATTAATTGAGTAAGGTATAAGAATCAGTTATGGACTTCAATAAACTGGCTCACTAGAATCACATTGATTCACTCTGTGATGAACCCGTTCCTCCGTCAGTCTTTCACAGACTTGGCCAATCTGACATCTAGTTGGGCCTTAGCCCTCCTGATTTTTTCCCTGCATGTTCTGACTTCCTCCCTATAGTCCAGCCAGGATGCCTGCTCCTTTCTCCAAAGCTCATAGACCTTCTTCTTCTTATTGATGTCTCTCAGGACCTCCCTACTCAAACACGCTGGTTTCTTGCCCTGCTGGCTATTTTTCCGGAACATGGGGACAGCTTTCTCTTGGGCTGCTAGGAGTTCCTTTTTGAAGAGTGCCCAGCCCTCGTGGGCTCTCTTGCCCTTAAGGAGTGCCTCCCATGGGACTTTTCCGACCAGCCTTCTGAGCAATCCAAAGTCTGCTCTCTGAAAGATGAGCGCGACTGCTCTGCTAACCTCCTTCTTCATCTCCCCCTGTACTGAGAACTCTATCATCTCATGATCGCTTTGCCCCAGGAATCCTCCAACCCTCACATTCCCCACAAGGCCTTCTCTGTTTACGAACAGTAGGTCCAGGAGGGCACTGTCCCTTGTTTGTTCGCTCACCAGCTGTGTGAGGAAGTTGTCTCCCACACACTCCAGGAACCTCCGGGACTGCTTCCTTTCTGCTGTGTTATACTCTCAGCCGATATCTGGGAAACTGAAGTTTCCCACAAGGACTAGAGGTAGTGATCCTGAGACTACTCTAAGTTGTTTGTAGAAGAGCTCATCAGCTGCTTCTTCTTGACTGGGTGGTCTATAGCAGACTCCCATCACAATATCTGCCTCTCCGTGGGCTCCTCTGTGTTTTACCCATAGGCACTCAGTCCCTTCCTGACTGTAATCCAGCTCAAGGGTATCAAAGCCCTCTCTAACATAGAGGGCTACCTCACCTCCTCTTCTGCCCTTCCCGTCCTTCCTGAATCTTAGGCTGAATATTAGGAAATAATTTTCACAGAAAGGGTCATTGGGCACTGGCAGAGGCTGCCCGGGAAGGTGGTTGAGTCGCCTTCCCTGGAGGTGTTTGAGGCACGGATGGACGAAGTGCTAAGGGACATGGTTTAGTGATTGATAGGAATGGTTGGACTCGATGAACTGGTGGGTCTCTTCCAACTTGGTGATTCTTTGATTCTATGATTCTATGATATTTTAGAGACAGGAGTCCCTTGTTCAATCCCCCTTTGGCAGGCTGTTGTTGCTGATTCACTGTTACTGACCTCTTGGGATTTCTTGGGCTTCCATAGCGAACTGCACCCTCCTCAGCTGCAGTCTGATGAGGTGAGGGTAAGGGCTTATATTTTCTGCTGTACCTTAGATATATGGCAACTGTCTAAAGCCTACATTATCACCTCACTGACTGCACCACTCCTGAACGTGTTACTTATTTCACGCATTTGCCTAGGCACTTTATACTGCTCTGCATGACTCATTATTTGTATTGCAGGGATACTTACAGCACTAGTCTGCAAATCAGGAATTACAACTGCAAGCTGAGCGACAGTAGGAGATATAAGAGAATGTTATAAAAGATGCAGGGGTTTTTTTACTGTATTTGCAGTTGTGTGTCGGGAGGCAAGCAAGAAGAGAAGCTGCAATAATAAACAATTTGGGAATGAAGCCCATGGTCTCTCGTATTGTCTGAAGAAAGGTATAATAGAGATAGCACTTGGAGACAGAAATATACAACTTAAAATCTATGTAGCTATTTATATAGTTTAAAAACATGGGTGTATATGTTATCCCTTCAACCCTCATAAGAAGGTCAGACAAATAAATGTCAAAAATGTTTCAGATGAAGACCAGAATAATTCCACTTCTCTGGGAGTTTCCCAGTGTGGGTTTTCACAATGATGAAGACAAGGTTTGTCTACATGGACACGTTATACTCTGAGACTCCATTCAGAAGGCCGATGCATTGCAAACTGTGTAAGTAGCAGTATCTAAGTAAATCAAATAAATGTCTAATCAGTACCTATACATTATGCACAGCTACTTCATACTGTCAACAAAAGGGTTCAGGATTTGTAGAGGCTTTTACACTCTTCTTTTCTCTCCTAATCAGGAAAGAATAATCTGATGGGTTAATTCCTCTTTTTCAAAGGGTCCTCAGGGTGTAGCTGCAACCATGCTAGTTACAATTCAATTAAGTGACACTCTGTGTCGAATAAATTACTGTTATCTACTTATATTTGGAGTTTTCACATTATCTGTAAAACCTCACCAGAGATATTAGGAATTTGAAGTTTTTCATCAAAGTAGGTTTCTAACATTTCCATTCTTACAATCCTTTCCTGTGTTGTTGGGGCTTTACCATTAAAATAACTGAATTGCAAAACTGTGATAGCATTTGTATTTTCATTCTAGCTTTTAATATTAATTAGTTGCTTATGTAATCCTACGTGTGTGAAAAAAACATGTATTTTGCTTAGGAAACAAGTTGACATGAACTGAATAAATCTACAATATTAATAGGACAGAACAATATTAATATCATTTATTAACAACATTATTACATGCTAGAATTCATTTGATTCCTATGGATAGTTGTCTTGCACCAAACAGAACAGAGTTGTCCCCATTCCCATCATAATAGTATCCTTATTGTAGTATTTTTTTTCCTGACCATCCCTTCTCAAGACAGCACTGCCCTCTCACCAGTCTTCCTTAAACATTCTCTTCAGCTTCAGGCAAACCCGATAATTCATGATAAAACTTAAGTAGTGTACAACTAAGTCCTAAAACTAGGCTGCCTCCTCTCATCTCTGCCAGTTACTTAATCTCTGGCCTTAGGCAATTCCTCAGATTGATTGTAAGTAAAATTATGTGTTATGAAAACTATGATACATGTGAGGTCTGACACAAAACACCCATGAAACTTACTCTATAGTTCAGGAACCAAGGGTTGGAGGGGAGAGACAAAGAGGTGATTATAGAATATGTTCTAGCCTTCCACAGAGATACAAGGATCAGCTTAAGCACTTCACTTATGAGTGGATTTGTTGTTGAATATAGATGCTTGCTTGGTCAGAAAATATTGGTGTGTGCCACTTTGTCTGTGGAACAGTTTTTAGCTAATAACAGCATTGCTGTGCTTGAGCACCCACTCTGTTCGTCAGGCCTGACTCCCTCTTCCCAAAGATCAAGTCAGTGCTCAAAGGAACCCATTTTTTTAATCAGTAAAAGATGTAAAAACGAAACTAACATTGATACTCAACAACCTTACAGAAAATACTCCATGGAAATGCTTTGAACACTAGCAGTATCAAATACAGTTGTGTATCAACTCAGAAGGGAACTGTTTTGAAGGTGATTATAGTTGATTTTCTTAATTTTTAAAATTAAAAGTTACAGGCACAGACTTTTTTTTTGTTGCAGACCACGTACTTTGAAAAATACTAGGAAAAAAATGTTAAAAAATACTTATTTGAGGCTAGATCCATGCTAGAATTCTTTATGATGTAGTTATACCAGATGCAGATATTAGAATTGTAGCTGTGAGGTTATGAAATCAGGGAGGAGAAGGGATAGCTTTCTTAGATGAATTTCTGTACTTCAAGTAATGATGCTTTTTTTGAAGAAGAAACTTGCCTATTTTTTTGTAAGTTGTTTCAGTTGGTTTAAAAAAAATTACTGTACCACCTCAAAAAGTCACAATACTTGGCGGTACAGTTTACTATAGTATTTGAAGAAGTAAATCTTAATGTAAACACAACTATGTCAGGGAAAAAAAATGGTTTACCTGGTGCAGTTTAGTTTATTGGAGTGAAGCTGGGTATGTTACACTGTCAAAAGATGTATTTAACTTAGAAACATCTCTTGTTACAGCTGTACAATGCATCTTTTTCTAATGTCAGCTAAGCCTCTGATCTTTGATTTCCTTTGAGTTCTTTCTTCCCTTCCAAAGATTCCTGTTTTATTTAGATTTGAGTGGTTCTCACTGCAGTTACACTTAGAAGAATTTAACCAGCAACAGTTTTGCCCTGAAATAGCAGTGCACCAAGGATTTGATGGCTTCTCAAACAAACTTCTAGATTGAGAGCCTTTCTGTAGGAAAGTTAAAGCAAGTTAGTTAAAATGTTTCAGTAGATCAATTCTGTGGCAGTGCATGAAGTTTGAACTACAGAGGGATTTACATACCAGAACAAAAAGCTAAACATTGTGCAACGTTAAACAAGAGTCCTCGGAAGAGAAAGACTTATTTGTCACTCCAGTAAACAAGTTGGCAGCTGTATTCAGCACAAGTATAAATTTCATGTAGGCATTCAAAAATAACTCATGTGGCAAGCATATCATTAGTTCATTTGGGAGACCCCAAACACGCATAAACTTTTGCAATGCATGCGAATAACAAAGAAATTGTGCAACAATTCCAACAGTACTCTAGCTCCCACATCCTTCAGTCTGACAAACATCTTGTTAAGAAATGAGTGAGCGTACTTGCTCAGGAGGTTATAGAGGGACCTCACATAAATCTCATTGAATTCTTCTTGCTTTTGCAAGCCGACATGGCAACTAGTTTTAACTGCTTTCTTATTTTTAATGAGAAAAGTGGTTTTTTCCTCAGGGCATTGAAAGATCCCTTACCTTTGCCAAAGTCTTTCCCTCTCACCCTACTCCAGGTCTTTCTGCACCCATTGAGCCCACAGTGACCACTACACTACACTGCTAAACCCTGCTGAGCTCCAGGCTTGGGAACCCGCACACATATTCCTCTGCTTACATGAGGTTTTGCAGGCATAGTTGGAAGCCTGGGCTGTATTTACAGTTGAGTTTCAAGAGTGAACACTCTAAGCAGCTAATAGACCTGTCTAAACATTTTCTTCTCCTCTTATTTATTTTGTCTATGTAGGTATAATATATCAAAATGATGAAAAACTATGCCATATTAACTTGCCTTAAGAATGTAAAAAAACCCATTATTTATTATATTTATATTATTGGCATAGTCATTATATTTATGCAAGACGCTGTATAGGGGAGACAGGTAATATCTTTGTAAACAAAAGATTCATGACCGTATATTAGTAATTCAAGAAAAGAGAGGAAAAAAGAGGAAAATAATATTTCCAGAGTGAAGACTTATTTTGGTCCAGAATATAAACAAGTCTTGTTTAGCTCCAGTTGCTTGATAAAATGCTATTTCTATACAACCCCACCTCACTATCATTTGTTAAGCCCTGCTTTTTGTACAGAACAAGGAGAGGAAAACAGAAATATTCTAAACTAATTCAGCCAATTCAAGCTTGATGTATCTACTATGTATAACTACATTCAAGTTGAAAAGAGAAGGTCTTTATGTTGCATTCCAATATGCAAGCAAATGCACTAAGCAGCTCTTAAATGGAAAGAAGAATACTCCTTTCCAGCCACTAGATAGAGCTCGGGGACTTCATGCATCAGTGCAATGTCCTCCGCAAGGTACAGTGTTTCTTCTGCCAGGTGCATTGGTGCTCCTCGGCATTAGTCTGGAAATATAAACAAACATTTTTCCAGAACTGGCTAGGTTTCTGTGTCTGAAAGCTCATTTTGTTTCATATGTTCAACCTGACGTTTGGGACGTCCTAAATTTATAATTCTTAATTTTTATGTTTTAGGATGTAGCCCTATATCCTGTTAGGCATTTCTTGTTATGGATTAGCTTTCTTCATATTAATAGGGGTATTTAAACTTCAAATATTACACCAGATATACCTTCTGCTAGGAACCCAGATAATTTAATGATTGGAAAACATACCTTTTGAAATGTAATATTTATTGCCTTAACAGTGACCTACCATTTTACAAAATGGTGAAACTGAACAATGCCTTTTGAGATTTTTACATTTTTGCAAAATGTGAATTTTGGACCCTATAGCAGTGTTGCTTTTGGGTGGGTGTTTTTGGTTTTGTTGATTTTGGTTTTTTTTTTCCACCTGCTCTCCTTGTTGTCAATTTTCTTGCTTTCCTTAAGGAGGAACACTACAAAATTGAATTGGGATCAAACTAATAAAGTCCCATAGATATAAATAAAAAAATTGCAGCTCTCCTAATGATCTAGCTGAACAATGGAAATAGATTTTGATTGATTTTTTTAATACTGTCCTATGAAATTTTGTAAAAAAATATCATTTACCATTACATTTTATTGAATTAAATAGAATTTTTCAGAGAGCTCTGTTTTGAAATTGTAGTTGTCTCTTATACTCACAAGTGCTTTCCCTAATGTTATTACATTTTCAAAGGAAAAGACTGGCACGATATACTTGTAATTAAGCAGTCCATCTCTTTGAGGGAGGGCTCAGACTGCAGGAGGCAGATGGAGGTGAGGCTCTGTCTGCAGCCAGCTGGCCTCCTCTTTGGCTCTTACTTACAAAGCTTGCAACAAGGCCATGAGAGACAGAATAACATGTAGAAATTTGAGAGAAAATGATCAGTGAAATTCTTGGGAAAGTGGAATATTCCTATTTTCATACATTTGTTTCATTCCCCCCTCCTCCTTTGATTTTTTTTTTTGCTTGTGATTAAGAAGAATTGCATTCAGATCCTGAATGAGGGAGGGTGGAAAGGGTAGGTATGAAAAGGCAAGAGGCCTGAGCCCTTTTGCTGTGAGTGAGAAGGGGCAGGGGAGGAAGGAATAGATGAGAAAGTTTTCCCCTGAGAAAAAATACAGAGTGATTAAGGAATCCAGGTTCACTCTGCAGAACCCCATCATACATTTGAGATTTTTCTCTTTCCTTACTTCTGAACTGATTAGCTCTGGTTATTCTGCTTGCTCTAGGCATGATGCTTCTGCAAAGAACCTTCACAGGTTTTAAAAACAGAATTACAGCACACAGACTGTAAAATGTTGAGGAAGACAAAAGCAGATTCTGAATTAAGATGGATTTCCAACTCTTTCCAGTATCTGCAGGGAAGAGGAAGAATGTAAATTGCATCTCCCGTGGCAGGTTCTGCACATTGTATGCTATTTCCGATAATCATAAAAGAAAAGTCACCTTCCCTGAGGGCATCTAAAGGATGGGTGGATGAGGTTCTGAGGAGCATGATTTAATGATTGATAGGAATGGTTGGACTCCATGATCCTGTGGGTCTTTTCCAACCTAGTGATTCTGTGATTCTAAAAGTTACATGTGGCTGCTATATAGTAGGAATGTGGTCTCTTACTGACAAAGAAGAATGGTTAATTGTGTTGTTCAATGCAGTTTTCAAAATGTGTTCTACTACAGTCGCACTCCTTGTATGTGACAAACTGGAAGGCAGAGTAAAGATAATAAGAAATAGGTCACTCAAGCTTGTATTCTTAGATCAGTGTCATATTTAACTATTTGCAAGAATCAGACTAATATGTTATTCAGAATAGTTGAATCTCACATACGTTTCTCTTCTTGGTGACATCTCATTGTACTTGCAGCTCAGGGACTGCATGTAGCACTTTATGAGTGATTCATTCACTAAATACACCTAGGAACACCAAGGCAGGAGTGGAACAAATTGTGCCCACGTTAGTGTTATGCAAGTGTGTTTTCTCTCTTCCTTCAGAGGGTTTCCCTCCATAAAATTCCTTTACATCTCTCTTACCAAAATTCTTTACTGGAAAGATCTCCATGGACACACACACACATATTACTCTCTGACGTATGAGAGAAATTGTTTGAACCAAAAGCACAGTACTTAGCATAGTGCTGAGTATTTCAGTCACTAACCTTTAGACTGGGCAGGTACAGCAATGATTCAGGGTCTCTACTAAAGGAAATTTACATCAGGTCTTCTCTATCCTGCTAACACACATCTTTCTCATATGAGACAAGCAATGGCTTTCCACATCAATTTACTGACATTACACATCCTTCTAAGATGCAATGTGTATTTATCTGTGCTTTGGTTCTCGATATTTCATGACTGTCCTAACTGCAGATCGAATTGCTACTGTCAAGGCTAGTGACACTTATCCCCCTGCTCAACGGCTGAGATGGAGATGCTCCTTTAAGTGACTGAGTTGACTATTTTTTTGTATTATTTCCTTTGTGCTTCTCCACAGGCTTAGGCCAGAACCTGATGCTACCAACCCTTGCAAGCTTTGGTGAGCCTTCTGAACACACAAACTCTTTCTGCTGGTCCTAGTTTCTCCATGTCTAGCTACACAAAAAAGACCTTTATCATTAGTTTTGAATGAGAAAGGTGTTGCTGATGTTCCATCAGGCTTACTGTTACATAGAACAATCAGACGTTTGACTTTCACTTATTTTCTTTCATAAGAGATCAAATACACTTTCAGACATTTTCCCATATTTTTCTAATTTTCTGATCTGAGGATCAGTATATAACCTCAGTTTATTAAACTGTGTAACACAGAAGACATTCCTGTGTATCTGGGGAAGAAAGCAGTGGTAAAAAGACAACTAATTTGACATATCGTGTATTTTAGTTACTTGATCTAAGGAGTATTTTTTCATCTCTTGGTCTCATCTCCAGTTCTACCCTCCTTTAGATTTAAAATAATATGGAATTCTCTTTAAAAAAAAAAAAAAAAGAAAAAAAGAGTAAAACAAACCGCCAAATCAAACCCCAAACCAGAATGGGATCAACAGCTTCTAGAATTCAGCTGGTGCAATTCTGAGTAATTTACTTTTTCCATCAAACTAGTTCTTCTGGGTATCATCTTCAGTGAAATACAGGCATGTGGCTAGATCATGTCAGTCCTGGTCTTTCCTACATGAAGGGCACATCAGCCATCTCCTCTTACCTTAGATGCCTATATCCAAACTAGTTGTCCTAGTTCCTAGACATTCTCAATTTTGATGCAGCTGACCTGTTATAAAATTCAGGTTCAGGGTTAGGTTAATTGTACCTGAAAAGTACTTATAGTCTCTCCATTCAGTATAAAGACATCTCACCAGGTCCAACTCAAATTCATACTCTTGTGTTACAGGTATCTTCATTTAGACAGATCAATCCTGCTCATGTAACAGATTTTATGTGGATGTGGTAAGAATAATACAATGCATTCTGTTGCTGAAAGCAATATGTAAAAACTCTGCCAGTACTATTTCAGCTGTAGGAAACTCCATTTAGGTCTTGTTCATTGATAAATTACCCAGTACACATATAAGATACTAAAACTTTCCTTATAAAACCAAATATATTCAGGCTGGAGACCTGATATTTGGATCAATAATGGCAATCCAAATAAAAAGTGTGTTTCTTTTTAAATTATACATGTCCTGTTAAATTATACCCTTCTGCACATTACTGGAAAACTGTCAGACAAGACATTAACAAAGCAATAAGGCTCAAAATCACTCCATTTTCCAAATACTCAAATTTTCAACTGGGAAAGGCACTCAGGGGCACTTTTCTTCATTAGGCTATGACCAAGAAATTATCATTAATATTTATAAGATTTGCAGCATCATACAACTGATTGATCTTCAGCAAAAAGTGCTTTGGGTTGCTTAAGTGTATCTTTCTGTGGTAGTTCATGAAAGATAAATACGGATAGGCTTTTTCAGAAAGTAAAAAGTTAATGTGTAGAAAAATGTTTATCTTGCACCACATCTTCTTCAATTTTTTTAAATACTTCACACATTGATAAACACAGATTTAGAGATCTTTATTTATGCTTAGAAGCTTAGAACATGAAACTAATTGCCAAAATCTAATGTGGAATTTAATTAGGGAAATACTAACAGCAACTTGAACATTGCATTGTTATTTGGATACATTCATTAGTTTTTGTTTTAAAGAAGAAAAAAATTGAAGTCACTGTTCTTATCACTGAAGCATAGGCATTGAGTTCCCTATTAAAACTATCACTATTTGTGCTTACTATGTTCCAGATCTATTGTCTTATGTCCTTGGGAAAAAAACCAGTCCAGTTACCTCTGTTACTCCAGAATGCTTGAGTACAGCTCAATAAATCATTATAAATACGCAGTATTTCACCCATGAAGTATAACTTTTCTCTCACAAGTATGAAAGACGCATCACAGGTTTTGAAGGTCTTTTTTTTTAAGGTGATTGAAATGTAAACTTCATAGAGACGCCCTATTTTTATTTGTTCTGTCAGGATTCATTGTTGTTTTTTAATTCAAATGAGTGAACTTTCAGAGCTTGGTATTTTGTTTTGCCTGGGTGAAGCAAGGATTATGTAAGAAGATGATGTAGAGGGTGGGCTGCTGCCAGTCTGTGTTAGAATATATGCTTTCCAAGTGTCCAAACATCATTGTCATAAAATGGACAGTAAATTAACTGTCCACATTTATTAAGACAAAGTGATTTGAAGATGTCATCTTCTGAGGGTGCAACATTCTGCTCCTGAATATGCAAATACAGACCAGCTCTGGACTGTGAAATTCAGTTGGAAATGCTTCGGTGTTTTGTGCATAAGAAAAAACTCATTCTTTCAAAATTGCATTAAAATATATTTTGACTTTGCCTTTGTTTTTCTTTCCCAGAAGCTGCAAAGAGAGATGTGATCTGTACTGTGTTGTGGGTAAGCCAACAATAGCTGGAGTTATGAATAATGAATCAAAAGCCTTTGAAGAATTCACTTTAGTGGCTGGCTTGGGTGCAAACGGAACGGAGAGCTGTAGGATTCAAGAAGATTAATGTCAGCTTTTTGTTCTGACCAAGACTATTTATCATTTGATGCGTATATTTTAGACCTTCTATTCTTGAGTAGTTCTGGGTCATTAGTTTCCAAATGCACATTTTACAGAATAGCAAGGAATATTACATATCAGTGTAGTGACATGTAATGCTAGTACTACATAGTAAAATAGCATTTGTTTTATAATTAATTTCTGTTATACTAAAATAATAGTAATACTTATATTTTTGATAATTATTTCTTTCCTGATGTACATTTATTTATTTGCTACATTACTAATTTCAGGAAGGACCAGGCTGGCTTTTGTATACCTCAGATTTTTCTCAAACTTTTTCTACTTCTTGGTCATTAAGGTCTTTGTAGTAGAATTACAGATAAATTCAAATATTTTGCGGGCATAAGGTAATGTGTATTGTTGGGCTTGGTGATCTTAAAGGTCTTTCCCAACCTAAATGATTCAGTGTGATTCTGTGATTGAATCTTGTCTGTCATATATGAAATTCTTTCCTTTCCTTTTCCTTTTTATAATAACCACATTTGTGTGAGTCTCAGGAGTAGTTTAGAAGTTTCTGAGAAGAAATTGATATATTTGATTTAAGTAATTGATTAATTGATTAAATTATAAAATAGATTAAATTATTTAAAATTATATACTGCCATTTCCATTGGTATGGAAATATAATCAGTGAAAGATAATCAAAATTATAATCAATTTTGATTAAGCCATACTCCCTGCTGGCTTCAAAAAAAGGCACTTTACTTCTCTGATCTTGATATACACATCTGGTTTTCACAAAGTGAAGAGAAGGGGAAAAAAAAAGAATTCTTTGCAAACTGTTTCCAAAACTCTCATTTGCAAAAGCTTTTTTGAACATCCTGATGATATCCCAATGTTCTGGGTTTTTTTTGATGAGACAGTAGAGTCAGTATATATTACGATCATTATATATTTCATCATTCCAGTCTGATTTTCTGGCATGATTCTATCTTTATATTGTAACTGTCTTTACACTAAACCATCTCTTGATGTTTTTGGTAGGTGAGCTGGGGAGTGGTGAGAAGGCAGAAGTGCTTTTACGTCTACCTGTGAGAGATTAATTATTTTCATCAGAATCTAAATAAACTGCACAGATGATGATAATCCATTCCACGTAAGGGCAGTTTCTTGTAAAATGGTTGAGTTTAGGGTGAGTTAAAGCCCCAGGAGATCAAAGAAACTGAATATATTTCTTATGCATAAAGAAATCTCCGAAGCTTAAAAGTTCTGGAAGTATTTACAGGAATGCATGGAGAAAAACAGTTTGCTGAAAAAAAGAGAAACACAGAAGAACCATTTTAAACTATAGAACTTACAGGGTAGAAAATTGGCAGCATGAGAGAGACCTGTATGTAATTTGGAGGGGAGAAACTGGCCCTTGGTGGTCTGGTATTTAAAAGTACTACCTGAGAACTCTGCAGTTTTTTGTCTACTAATAATTAGCACTGAAAACTGGATTAAAACTCTCCTCATAGGAATACTGGGGACAAGAAACCTAGCAAATTTCTTGACAACTTTGAATTTGTTAAATTCTGACGGTGATTATACAGCATAGTTGTCTGCAATAGCAAGGAACTGATTCAGTGAATTAACAGATCTTTTTCTATCTTATACACCTTATACACAGGTGCCTGATGGCCTGAACAATCACTTCTGTATAGCACAATCTCTGCCCAGATCAGAAATTGGATTCATCTGACTCTTATGGATACTTCTTCAGGATATGCAATGTATAGAGAGAAGAATAAACTCAGAATGCTTAATTTTATTATCATAGAATCACCAGGTTGGAAGAGACCCATCGGATCATTGAGTCTAACCATTCCCATCAAACACTAAACCATGTCCCTCAGGACCTTGTCCGTCCGTGCCTTAAACACCTCCAGGGAAGGTGAATCAACCACCTCCCTGGGCAGCCTCTGCCAGTGACCAATGACCCTTTCTGTGAAAAACTTTTTCCTAATGTCTAGGCTAAATCTCCCCCAGTGGAGCTTGAGGCCATTCCCTTTTGTCCTGTGTCCTGTCACTTGGGACAAGAGGCCAGCTCCCTCCTCTCTACAACCTCCCTTCAGGTAGTTGTAGAGAGCAATGAGGTCTCCTCTCAGCCTCCTCTTCTCCAGGCTAAACAACCCCAGCTCTCTCAGCCGTTCCTCATAAGGCCTGTTCTCCAGCCCCTTCACCAGCTTTGTTGCTCTTCTCTGGACTCGCTCCAGAGCCTCAACATCCTTCTTGTGGTGAGGGGCCCAGAACTGAACACAGGATTCAAGGAGTATTCTTCTTACAACATAAATTAAAACTACCTTCCCAGATGTAATTTGATATCGAAAACAGCACTCTTCTCTTACGCAGAGCATGACAGAGCATAATACATTTATAAGAAGTGTCTATATTATTTATCACGCTATCACAAGAACTATATGATATATACAATATGATGGCCTACACAGTTCAGAAAAAGGTAGATTTAAAGAGAAGCACTGACATTCAAAACTAGTAACTGAAACCCATTCTGTCCTTACAAAATAGTCACAATTTTTTTATCTGCTTTATGAATTGAGAGTGCATATCAGGTCGAAAATGTGTTATTTCAATAAATTGAAAAAAATAGTAACTACTAAGCATAAGGAACCTTGCTGTTTGCAAAACACAATGTGATTTTCTCAAATTGATCTCCCTAGCAGTGGTGTTATAACAAGAGGTTCTTTTTCCTAGAGCTTTATATCCTCCACATTCCACTATTTTTAATCTTACCACTGCTGAAACATTTGAACTAAGAGCATTTATTTATTTATGGATGGAAGTGTGGTCCTATATCCTCTTCTGTGGGACTAAGGCCTTAGAAAGAGTAGAAATAGATCAATTGTGTCACAGGGAAAAAATACTCAGTGCGTGTGGTTTAATTCAAATCAGGGTCAAAGTGGTTTATTGATTTATTAATGACCCAGTTAACTGGCCATCTGTGAACCATACATCCAGGA
Organism: Piaya cayana; assembly: GCA_013389865.1. Taxonomy (NCBI): domain Eukaryota; kingdom Metazoa; phylum Chordata; class Aves; order Cuculiformes; family Coccyzidae; genus Piaya; species Piaya cayana. The sequence goes on along the minus strand of WAAB01023731.1, from coordinate 52,357 downwards.
TTGATACTGGTGACACAACAGATAAACCACAATCCTAGATTTCAAAAACACCTTTCATTAATTAATGCACACCTGTCCTCTCCACCACAATGCATCCTTGCACCCTCGGGCAGTTCTGGTACTCCTCCATCCCCTCTGTGTGGGTGAAGGTGCCCCAAGGGGTTCCCTGCTTGGAGCCATAGTGGGTGCCCCACATGGTGCATACAGAGGAGGGATGCCCCACTCTTCCCTTTTGCTGTAGGTCACTGGCTGCCTACAGGATGCTTTTATATCCCATGTGGACCTGCTAGGCCTGGCCAAGGCAGGGATGGAATTGCCATGGGGTGGTGCTTGACCGTGCCCAAGCAGGGGTCACACTGCTCCTTGTCCAGTTCCAAGGCCTCTACCAACACCTTCTATGACTTTCTATTCATCTCTTACACTGCTTTGCAGGCTAATAGCCTCTTTGTTTCAAAAGTCTCTTTGAAATTTCATGTTTATTTTTTAATCTGGTTCATGACTGTCATGGAGATCCTCCTTAGAATTATCAAAGCAGCAAAGGCTCTCAAGGTGTTGGTAATGGGAGGGCCGGTCAGTGATCTCCCTATCTTTACCTCCCCGACACAGTTATTCATCTAATTTCCTCCCCTCTGTTGTGTAGAGGAGGAGGAACGAGATGCTGGCTGAGTGGGAGTCTGGTTACTGGTCAAAGCTAACTCACCATGCATGCCTACCTTATTAGTCTTTATTATCAACATCATGTGGACACCCCCAAAACACTTTTTTTGCTATATTCGTGTCTTGATTTAAACTTCCCCATGTCCTTCATTTGAACTGCTGCAAAGTAACACGTTAAGCAAGATCTTAAAATACAAAAATACGATATCTTTATACCTTCAAATACTATGCACATTCCATACCACCGGTGCTTGTTTTCAGCTTGCACCTCTCTACATTTTCAGTACCTATAAGTAACATAACAAACACGTTTCTTTCTGACATGCACGACCACACGTACCTTTTCTTTGCACTTTGAAAACCAGCTACATCTGCAGTTCACATTGTGGGGAAAAACAGAATCTGTGGGCACCTACATCCCCAGACTATGACCACACTATTAGGCTAATAATCCATAAAGGTTGGAGAAATTATGTAACACAATATGAAGGAATTATACTTGTAGGTCACACATGCATATACAGAACATAATTTAAAATAGGCACTTTACAAATTTTTTTATTTGGGAGGTCAGATCTGAATTTAGGCTATACAATTTCTTTGAGAGTCTCCATTTCAATATTAAAATAAATTATTATTATTTTAAAAAATTGACAGGATAATCATGTTGAAAGGAATATCTTTGCTACTAATACTGTCTTAAAAGGAAAAAGTTCTAAATTTAACTAATTGTTGAATTTGCATGTGTTTTGTGCAAAGGATATTAAAAAAATCACATACGAGGATTTATAATTGATATTTTAACTCTAATTTACATTTTACATTTTAATAGACTAGAATGAAATTTGTAGAGAGCTGAGATGTGATTAGAAAAGCCTTTTGATTGACACAGGAAAATTATCTGATTTGGGAAAATGTCACAATATTAAGGAAAAGCTGCTGATTAGCTATTAGCAGTCTAAAAGGGAGGAAATTTAAGCACAATCTCCTTAAAGACATTTACTTCCAGTATTTGCACCTAATGTGAGTGTTTTCACATTAACATTCACATGTTATCCAGGGCTGACAATGTTTCTGTTAGTGACCAGAATTGCTAAGTTTTCTCAAACCTAGACAGACTTACCTTTACTCTTTGGTTTAAGCTATGGCCTTACTTACCTACCAGTCTTTTCGCAATGTATATTGAGTCCTGCTGTGTCCCTTAACCTCTGGAGAACTCTTGCCAGAGGTCTGGGAAAGCTTGGAGTGGCACTGTGAAAATAGAAATCTCGCTTTTCTTAGCCAAAGGCAGAAGGCAGTTGAAAAGGCCCTGTAGTCTAGGGAAATAAATCAGAAGGCTTCACCTGGAAGTCAGAGTTTTTAAGCCACAGCACTTCACATATTTTAACTTTTTTTTCCCTTAATTAATTTTCAAAATACATATTAAATTTTAATTTCAAAAGCTAGATTGTCATTACTAGCCATGACATTTGACATTGCAGATTTTCTTTGAATTCATTGCATTTGTGCAAAATGCAGTCTTGTTTCACACATCACACCTTCATCATTTTTCAACCAAAGGTAAAAATCCTAGAATCATAGATTCATGGATTCATGGAAAAATTTAGGTTGGAAGGGACCTTAAAGATCATCTAGTTCTAACCCGCCCTGTGATGGGCAAGGACACCTCCCGAAATTGTATGATCCTATTAGAACCAGTAAGTCAAAAAGTGTCTCTCTATTTCATTTAATACATACTTTGCTGCTATAAAAGTAGTGAAAGGCAAACAAGTATAATACCTTTCCAACAACTGAAAAAAGATGCTACAAGACATAAAAAGGCCAGAGACATCATGTTCTGAGGCCATAAAAGTAGGTACAACTTATCAAAACCAAGGACCCAATTGCATCGTTATTGTTACATTCTTCAGTCAAATATAGTAGCAAATATTGCAGCCAACCACTGATATGTGAACAGGTATGTTTAGTAATTTGTGGTGCTATTTTGACTTCGCAGAAACAGTGGGCACTACTCCAGCATTGTAATTCCAGAAAAGCTCCTCCTGAAATTCTCTCTAATCAGAACTACAGAGTTAGGGTCAATATTGATGTTTCCAGCCAGGCAGACAGATGAAGTTAATGCAATTTGTCTGACTGTATCTCCTAAAACTCATTGCAGAGCCATGTGAAGAAACTCAGTGGTTTCAACAGGGTCTTTACATCAGATCCAGAATTTGTTCTTACATATGATATATGGACATGGTTTAGAGATTGGTGGAAATGGTTGGACTCGATGATCCGGTGGGTCTCTTCCAACCTGGTGATTCTATGATTCTGTGATTTCCAGACATCACTTTATGGTGGGAGTAATACTAAATCACAACCAAGATAATAATGTTTCCTCAACCAAAATCATTCTGCAGTTGTAGAAATAGAGTTCTTCCTTTTTAGGCAGAGAGTGTAAGGTTTTCTTATAGTGCCTTACAGGCTGCATCTTCTCTTTTCTCCTAGGAACACAGTGGGCACAGGAGGGATTTGGAGGACACTAATAAAGTCACTCCTTTCTAGTATTACAGAAAGAGCTTGTAGCTTAGTAGCTTAGTGGAATAGCTAAAAGAAGCTATTCTACTTGTGCTGGCAAGTTCAGGAACACTTTTTTCTGTTCAGCCCCTTCTTTATTCTGTTTTTGCCTAATAGGGTATTTAATTTCTGATAAAAATTTATTTAAAATGTGCAACATCATTGATGATACTTCTGTTATGATAAAAATAAATCTTTCCTAATAACAGGTAAAACTTGAACCTTGTGTTTAAGTTTGGAAATGTCCAAATTTGGAGTGGAAATACAGAAATGTGCCCATAATGTTAGTGAAAGGCAGGTGGAGAGAGATCAAACAAATGTTATTTTGTCTCTGTTAACAAAAACTTATGAACATCTGAATTCTAAAGAAGGGTTGTATTAGGAAAAGGATATAAACACCTTTAGGAGCAGGTGTTGTAAACAAGTGATCACACAAAAATGTGACAATAATGCTATAAACTGAAGAACAGGATGGAATCTAGGATATAACTTGGCACAGGCTATATACAGCTGAGATACATGAAGCAATTCTCCCAGGTCTGCCACCGTACCAACTCTCAAGTAAGGTGCTTTTGCCTATGCAGCAACTATCAGCTGAGATCTGGAGTTACTCTTTTTCCTTCTTCTTTCTTTCCACTCAAAAGAATAACAGCAGATTGCACTCTGTATAATGCTGGAGGGAGTGGGGATGTACTAGCTGCTAGCAAAATGCATTACTTGTGTAAAAACACGTTGCTTTTGTAAATGAAAAGGTATCACTGGTATTGCAAGAGGACCAAATGCAACCCTGGTTATTTAGATCTGTCACAGCATCAGGTTGTAAACTTTTAAAAAAACAGTATTTTGTAGGGTCTGAAGGTCATGCAGAGGTACAGAGGATCAATTTATAGCAAGAACTGTGGAAGGTTTTTGATGAAATTGCTGTGAAATAGAACACACAGACAAAAAAGCTCTGTTTCCCTAATGACAGCATTGGATTTTGAAATGAAGCACAGCAGGTAGAGATTCCACATAGGTTTCAGGATGCACGTACTGGTACTAACACACACTTCAAAGTGCCATGGGGTTGAAAAATCACTATGTTTAACAATAACTTTAGCTTAACATAGACAAAGCTACCAGGCATCACTGCTATTAAAGTCGAGTTGCTATATAGTGTTTAGCACACTTTGAAGCATACGAACATCAGTACTCATACCTCTGTAATTTCATCTAGTTGTTGTCAGTACAAAGGTTCCTCTGCCTTGCTGACATGCAGGCACTAGAGCAGGGCTCTCAGTTAATTTAAAAGTGAGGGCTGTCATTTAAATTATCTTTTTAAATTATCAGGCTTTAATTTCTGACAATTTTTAAAGAAAAATGAGAAAGAAATCCAAAGGAAGCCTATTTTACAAGGAAATGTTAGACCTTCCTGCTGGTGTTATCTTAGCTGAACACCAGTTTTGCCCTTAGCAAAAATGTAGCATCATCATGTATTTTGTTGCCTTTATTTTTCATGGGAAAATGTTACATCTTTCTGCATGCTCAAATCTTCCTTTTAAATAGCATGATAAATTAAATTCTGTTTAATTTTTATGTAAGAAAATTGTATTGAAACAGGAAATTATTTAGAAAGACAGAACATTTTATTGTGATGGACAAGGATAATGAAAAAGAAGACCATGCATATAACTCATTCTTCTTAGGGATTAAACAAGATATATAATGACCTGTGCAGATGTTAGAAGTGCTAATTGATGCTTTTTGTGTCAATCTGGTTGATCCTTATGGACACAAATACTGAGGTTTTGAAAAGGGCTAATTATCATTATAGATTAAAAGCACAGAAATTCAAATGGAAGTTTAAATATTAAATTTGTATAAACCTGGATTAAAGCTTAAAAACTTACTTTAAGTATTTGTCAAAAGAAAATGCAGGTGTATGATCTGCAAAAAAAGGCTGCTTTGAGTTTCTTTTACAGCAAGTGAAAGGAGCAGAAAGGTACCAGGAGAAACTAGACTGATATTTATTCATGATTTTTTTTGTTGTTCAGGGAAAATGTGTGAGAGCATGTAAGGAAGGAAGGCTGTACAGAGGGATGTGGAGAGGCTGAAACAGTTGACTGGAGAGGCTGAATCAATGGGCTGAGGCCAACTGTATGGAGTTCAACAAGCCTTACTATCAGGTTCTGCTCTTGGATCACCATCCTATGCAATGCTGTGGGCTTGAGGACGAATTGCAGATTGATGAGAAGCCTGATATGAGCCAGCAGTGTGCACTCACAGCCCAGAAGGCCAACAGCATCCTGGGCTGCATCGAAAGAAGCGTGGCTAGCAGGTCATTGGAGGTGATTCTTCCCCTCTGTTCCTCTCTTGTGAGACTCCACTTGGAGTATTGTGCCCAGTTCTGGGATCCTCAACATAAGAAGGATGTGGGACTGTTGGAACAGGTCCAGAGGAGGCCGCAAAGATCATCAGAGGTCTGGAGCACCTCCCACACATGGACAGGCTGAGACAGTTGAGGTTGTTTTCAGTAGCTGAAAGGGGGCCTACAAGAAAGATGTGGAGGGACTTTTTACAAATATATGAAGCAATAGGATGAGGGGGAGCAGCTATAAATTGGATAGAGGCAGATTTAGACTAGACATTAGGAGGAAATTCTTCACATTTAGGATGGTGAGGCAGTGGCCCTGGTTGCTAAGGGAAGTTGTGGATTCTACTTCCCTAAAAGTGTTCAAAGCCAGGCTGGATGGCACCTTGGGCAGCCTGGTCTAGTGGGATGTACCTCTGTCCATATAATCAGATGATCTTTAAGGTCCCTTCCAACTCAAACTATTCTATGATTCTATGATTCTATGATTCTATGATTCAATGAATGGCTAGAAAGCTGTGTGGTGGAAAAAGATCTGGGGGTGTTGGTTGATAGCCAGCTGAATACAAGCCAACAGTGTGCCCAGCTTGTATCAGAAATGGTGTATCCAGCGGGACTGGATAAGTGAGCATCCCCCTATGCTGTGTTCAGCTTTGGGCCCCTCATTACAAGAAAGACATTGAGGTGCTGAAGCTCGTCCAAAAAAGGGAAACAAATCTGGGTGAAGGGGCTGGAGAACAAGCCTTATGAAGAGTATTATGAAGAGTCTTATTGTTTAACCTGCAGAAAAGGAGGCTGAGGGGACACATGCTGCCCAGGGAGGTGGTTGATTCACCTTCCCTGGAGGTGTTTAAGGCACGAGTAGACGAGGTCCTGAGGGATATGGTTTAGTGTTTGATAGGAATGGTTGGCCTCGATGATCCAATGGGTCTCTTCCAACCTGGTGATTCTATGATTCTATGATTCTATGAGACCTTATTGCTGCTTAAAACTACCTGACAGCAGGTTGTAGTGAGGTGGGTGCTGGTCTCTTCTCTCCCATAATAAGTGATAAGACAAGAGGAAATGGCCTCAAGTTGTACCAGGGGGTGTTCAGATCAGATATTAGGAAAAATTTATTCACTGAAAGGCTTGTCAGACACTGGAATGGGTTACCCAGGGAGGTGATGGAGTCAGCATCCCTGGAGATACTTAAAAGATGAGTAGATGGCCTGCACAGGGACATGATTTAGCAGTGGACTTGGCACTGTTAGATTTATGGCTGGACATGATGATATTAAACATCTTTTCCAACCTAAACACCTCTTTGATTCTAAGGAATTGGAAGAAGTTATGCTAAGTAGGAGAAAATTAAAAATAATAAACATATAAATAAACGAAGACACATTTTTTGAACCAATTGAATAAGCATTGTTCTTCACATTTAAAGGGAAGATATAATGGGAAAATGGGTCTTTAATATCCTTCTGTCCTACATATATATATACACACACGATCTTCTTATTAGTTTAGTTTCCGTTTATACTCTCCNGAACCAATTGAATAAGCATTGTTCTTCACATTTAAAGGGAAGATATAATGGGAAAATGGGTCTTTAATATCCTTCTGTCCTATATATATATACCTGATCTTCTCATTAGTTTAGTTTCCATTTACACTCTCTACCATCCCCCAGTTTTAGGAATCTCTTTAAAAATCTGATATTCTGAATGAAAGCAATTGGGAAGATGCTTTTGATTTTTAGTTCAAATAACCTTATAATACTTCCTCATCAACAGTTAAAATTTTGCTTGTTTATTCCATTGCCATCTGAAACACCACAATAAATGGCATGTTCTAAGGCACCGATGTCTTCTCCCAGTAGGTATCAGAGGAGAAGCAGCTTAGAAGTTTCACCTGTCATAGTTCAAGACAAACAGCTGGAAATGTCAAGCAGTGTTATTGGACAAAAAAGAGGAAAAACTATGGGGAGGTATTTAGATTTCTGATGGAAGAATTTGGCAGTAAGTTCCAGGTTACTAGAGGACAGCAGTACCGTGAGCTTATGAAGAAACACCTTTTTACCAAAGGTGTTCCCACTGCATTATTGAAACCTCTTTTTGCTCCTTCAGTGCCTGAGCTTGTTCAACAGCCCCCTGTGCAGACCAATTGGAAAACTGCCAGTTCTCTGAAAAAAAGAAAGATTTGTCCCTAAAGTGATTTGAATGGTTGACAAGCTGTGAACAATTGAAGACACCTTTTTTTGGGTTTTTTTTACAAAAAGCATTTAAGTAACGTCAGCAAAGGTCAGTTGCTGAAAATAAGCCAGTAAATGCTTAAAATATTTTTAAATCTTTTACTCATAATGCCATATGCTGGCATGGTAATGCTATAAAATGTCATTGTGGGTACAGTTAAACACATTGTAGAGAACAAAATCTGCCACCCATTCACACGTGGTCTGGAAACAACTATCTAATTTCCCTGTCAATCAACCTATAGGAAATATGAATTCTGCAGGTGGTAAGTGCTTTTACATTATGTTCATCAAACATTCTGGAATTCAAAGCTGTTTGAAATTTGGGACCACTTCTTTTTTTTAATTTTTTCTTGCTTTCCTTTCCATAAATCAGGTTGGCAGGATAATTTGTTTGCATTTACAGATAAATGGATTATTTTCCATATACAAATATACCTCAGAAGACAATTATTCAATTTACTTACTAGGGTAAGTAGAAGGACAATATTAGAGTATAGCTTTTATCAAGACTAAAAAATGGGCTAATATTCATTAAATTTAAATAAATTTTATCATAAAAGTCACTCTTGTGCAGAGTGGCATAAGGATCCTCTTTATGACAATGCTGCAAACACTCAAAAAATACCCTTAAAAATATGCCCTGTTCTCCTCAGAGACAGCTTTGACTTACTAAGAATTATGAGTATTTATCAGAACTCGGGGTATTTTTATCTTTAATTGGTGCTTTCAGCAAGGTTTTCAAGAAATACTGAGCTCATGTTGTTACAATCCACTCTGAGCAAAGGAACAAGTTGGATGGCTTAAGTGTACATTTATCTCTGTGCACCAGACATTTGCTGTAATGGTTGTCCCCAGGAAGCATAAAGCAACTATTGCTCTATTTGCATAAAAGGAAGAATTACAATTTTATAGAGTTCTTGGACCTCAAGTGGACATCATAACTGCCCATAAGAGGCAGGTCCTGCAGTTGCTCTGCCTGCCTCACCACTTCACTTCTTCTGAGAGAAACATGAACGTATGGCAGGGCAGCACTAAGTATGTCTCAACATTTCAGCCTCTGTTGGTAGAAATCATTGTTCAAGGAGGAATAAAGAATAGTTGTTTCAATGCCTACGAATTTTTAAACCAGTGTTGATTTCATTAGGCAAAATAGTTTCAGTGTTGTGTTCAGGCTCATTTACCTGAACGTCTCTCACTGTTTCTTCTTGTAGCCTTTAAGCATTCTCTGGGAGGATGAACTGTACTTCCATGTATCTCTACCATGCCTAATGTTACGATGGTCTTACCCTGTGTGCTCCAAATAACCATAATATTTTGATTTTGTGAATCTAGTATCCTTGTGCAGATGCTCATGAACTCTGCTGCAGTTTTGTTCTTCACCTAGAAGCTGGGTTGATGTGAGCTTTGTGCATACAGCCCACAAATCAGCGACAGGGCCCTTAACTGGAGTAATGACCTGTATTTCAAATGTACACACCCCAAACACTCAATATTTAAACATGTGAATTTAACTTTAACTCAGAAATACCTGGATCACCGACATGAAAGATGGAATTGACTCAACCAGTCAGGTACTTTTGTTTGCTTTTCTTGCTTACCTATATTTTGCTGTCTTAGCAGGATGTTCTTAAGCCAGGGACTGGGTCTTCATTCTGTTTCTTATTTATTTGTTTACACATTTAAGATTAAACATACGCTTTAAATATGTATGCTTATATGTATCCATCAGCATTAAATTGAAGAAAGATCTGGGAGATGGAAATGATCTCACTTGCTTTAAACATTTAATTATACTTTTTTTTTTTTTTA
>WAAB01023731.1:0-41561 GCA_013389865.1 Piaya cayana | reverse complement strand
ACATTTAAGATTAAACATACGCTTTAAATATGTATGCTTATATGTATCCATCAGCATTAAATTGAAGAAAGATCTGGGAGATGGAAATGATATCACTTGCTTTAAACATTTAATTATACTTTTTAAAAAAAAAAGAGAAATAGGGGTCTCTAAAGAGTTATTCATGTGTCCTAAGACAGTGGATTTACAGTGAAATATACTGTCCTCAAGATGTGACTTTCCAATACTTATAAGGAGAGCCTAGGAGAGTCGTCTAATCTTCAGATGCACAGTGTTAGGGCAAATGCTATTTGGGTGGGCAAAAAAAAATGAATGCTNTGTCCTAAGACAGTGGATTTACAGTGAAATATACTGTCCTCAAGATGTGACTTTCCAATACTTATAAGGAGAGCCTAGGAGAGTCGTCTAATCTTCAGATGCACAGTGTTAGGGCAAATGCTATTTGGGTGGGCAAAAAAAAATGAATGCTCACTTACAATAACTAATTTAACAGTGACTTACGTCTTGGTTCCACAGTTTCACAGCACAAAGGATCTCCTGTGGTCTTGTGCTTGCATTATGCTATCCTCTTGCTGTGCCTGCACTCCAGGATCCGGTGTGCAGCACAACCTTACAAACAATTTTCTGGCACGATAAGACTGACTGAGAGACTGGAAGACATGTCAGGAGACAACGGGAGACTGAAATAATTTAGGCTAATGTTTTCTCTGAATCATTCATACCATGAAACTACAGCCCAGGGCCAGGTAATTAACATGAAACAGCTTTCATTATCATCAGTATTATCAAATGCTGCTGAGATTTACTTCAAGAAACGCAAGGAGAAACATTGAAAAAGTTACTGAAAAATAATTCTCACAAAATTTCTTTTCATATCTGATGTAAGAATTCTGAAAATGCATGTTTCTAAAAATAATGGCATACTCTTGTTTTTAATATTTTCAAATGTCCCCTAGGTATTTCCCCCTAGGAAGCCTGGGAAACTTGCAAAAGCTGGGGAGAAAGATAGATTTTGCTTACATTTTTTCCTTTTTTTCCTGTGAAGAAGTTTTAAAAATGTAAAATAATTTTAAGAAAGTGTTATACTCTTTCTAATCTTTGCCCTATACTTTTCCAGTAAATGTAGTACAAAAAGTGAGCCAATGTACAAACCCAAAAATTTAAAATTACATGTTCCAAAGCAAATGAAGCATGGAGTTGTCTAAACTGATTTTTCTCTTGTGTAATTAAAAGGTGAAACACTCTAAATTAAGACTTCAAATTTTCCTCCACAGTTCTTTATCTCAAGTTTTCTGATGAATGTTAGTATTTAGGTTTTTTAGCTACTTTGTTTAGGATCTCACCATGTTAACACAGAACAGACCTGAACTTAGTGCAGAATTGCACAATGTCATATTCTGTTAGGCCATATTTATGATGTAGGCAAAAAATCACTAATACCAAGAGACTCTAGGCTGAATAGAAAAAAACAGAAAAGCAATGAGAAAGTCCTTATTCAGATGCCCTTGTGACTCTTATGAAGTTCATTTTACATCTCCATAACTTAGTTCCTTAATACTTTCTTAAAATGGAGAAACTGCCTCCATTTTTCAGTGAGATGTATGGTAGATTAGTGTATTACAGTTTTGATTTTTTTGGATACTGTAGTAATGACAGCCTAATAAGGATTTATCATGTGAACAGACAGGTCAGTAGCTGAACCAAGGCTCTTGAAACTCACTATTCATCAGCTACTTCATTTCTTGTTAATCTATATCTTAAACATCTTTATTAAATATTCCTTTTTGTATGAATCTTGATTTTAAATAAGCTTTTTTTTTTTCTAGGAAAAAACATTTAATCCTATCATGCTAAGCTGGAGAATAAAATAAGAATAATGTAAAAACCTTCCAGATACCTTCCTTTTTAAGATTAATATTGTTGCATCTTTCAAAGGGGAGAGTAACAAATGTAGAATCGTAGAATCACAGAATCAGGGTTGGAAGGGACCTTAAAGATCATCTAGTTCCAACTCTCCTGCCATGGGCAGGGACATCCCACTAGATCAGATTACCCAAGACCCATCCAACCTGGCCTTGTACAATTCCAGGGATGCGGAGTCCACAACTACCCTTGGCAACCTGTGCCAGTGCCTCACCACTCTGATGTGAAGAAATTATTCCTAATGTCTAGTTTAAATCTGCCCCTGTCCTGTCCGTGCCCATTGCCACTCATTCTATCACCACTAGCCTTTATGAACAGTCCCTCTCCAGCTTTCTTGTAGCCCCTTTCAGATACTGGAAGTTTGCTATAAAATCTTTTTGGAGTCTTCTCTTCTCTAGGCTGAACAACCCCAGCTCTCTCAGTGTAGGAGCCTCCTCTGGACTCATTCCAACAGCTCCATATCCTTCTTATGTTAAGGATTCCAGAACTGGACACAATACTCCAGATTAGGTCTCACAAGAGAATATGTATGTGACATGTCCTGCAGAGCTGTGCACGCAGTCATCCAGTCTCTCAAACAGTATTCAAATTAGTTTCAAACCTTCCAATTACATTTTCCCCTGAAGTAAAGTAATGGCATTTTTATCTTAATGTTACTTTTCCATCTATAAAAGCAGCATTACTTCATGCTGTATCCTTCACATTAGACCTTGGGATGTGAGAAAATTATGTAAGTCTGGAGTTATCATTGAGGAAATGTACTTTGCTGCATCAGACATTTCAATTTAGATTAGGAGAATGAAAATAGTGTATGGTAAAAATGAAGAGCAAAATCTAATTTTAAGAGTTAACACAATGAAAGAGAATTGTATGCTGTATGGGCAAACAATTCTGAAACATCCATAAAGATGTTTTAAATGCAACTACAGATTCCCACATTCTCTATTTGCATAATAGGAATATGTTATCAGATCTTTAGCTTAACTCCTGACTTATAGGCGGGTTTGTAGAAACTGGTACAGTCAGAAATACTAAAATTTCAGTGGGCCCTGTTAGTTTCAGTGCGAACTGCTCAATGGTCTATGTTTTGAAAAGCAGATCAGAGAGACTTCAGTTTTGTGTATGTTTGGCTAGGAAACTCTGCCAAAGTTCAGGAACTCCTCATGCAATTTGAGTTTGGGCATTGGGTCTAGACTTTTATGTATTTCAGAACTGAACCTTTATAACCCTTCTTCGAAAACCTTGACATATGGATTTGTTCAGCTTCTGAAGGAATAGAATGCATAAATCTCACTGAATTCTTCTATATTTAGTCACATTTAATTGTCTGTTTGGACCTCTGGAGTTATAATTTCATGACAGGTAAATCAGTATCCTCCTCCTGAAACAAAATGTCAAGAAAGTACTGTTTCCAAAGATTTATTAATTTATTTATCTATTTGTTTCTTTATTTATTATTATTGGGCTCTTTCCTCATCATATTCCCAACAATTTGTATATTATATCTTTACAGGAAGAAAAAAAATCAATAGCAAACGCATGTCATAACACTGCAACAATAACAGTAATAACTGCAGCAGAACCTATGCCAGTTGCCCTGCAAACTTCCTGCGAAAGTCTTCATTTGTAGACCTTTTTAACTCATGTTTTTTCAAAGTTTCTTTTTGAATTGCAGTTTAATGAAACTTTTGTACCTGATTCTGTCATACACAGATATATAAATAATTCTAGTAGTCTCTATTTATTAAAAAAAAACAACCAAAAAAAGCAGGATTTGGCCCTTACACTTCACCCAGGAAAATTGGTCAAAATCAACAGGTGAGACAGAAAAGAATTCTCTTATGAAAGTAGCACAGAAGAAGCAAAAAGAACAAATAATATTTGCTGGCCATTCTGACATGCAATGACACAAGAGAACTGATCTAATCAACAGTTTGAAAAATCCCATGAAAAGAAGTACACATGAATTTTCATTAGAATAATTTAGGTGAGACAGTTATTAGCTCTTCCAGCACATGCCTTTTAGAGGTTTTCTAGAACTCTTTATTTATCTCAACCAATGGCACTAAAAGTGGTCCAAGGCTCAAAAGGTGAAAAGTAACTGTTTACTCTCTCCACAGCAAAATAAGTTGTGATCATTATACAGCAATTTTAAAGGCAAGCTTCCATTTTTTTCTCCAGTATTTTGTTTCCTACATCCCCAGACTAGTAAGTGTGGCTATAAAGTACCAAATATATTTGCAAGGACTTGAAATTGGAAAGTCACTCTTCATCAGTGCCCAAAATGAAGGTTCCTCTCAAGCAGACTGCTAAAGGTATGTTCTTCTCATTGCTCTGACTTCATCCAAAACCAAACAACTATGAGAACAGATAGAAAATGGTGATTGCAGGAAGTGATTTGGAAAATCACTGGTTTAGGAACTCGTTCCGCCCTAATGAGTTGTATTACTTGGGGTAGAGGAAGTCTGGATAGGTCTAAAAGAAGATATTGCATGGTAATGATCTATAAAACAGGGAGTAAAGTGAGGGGAGTAATTTACTAGTGTATTGGAATTATTCAGGGTGCAAGACAAGGGCAAGTGGTGAAGAACTGTGAAAGACTTCATGAAATATTATGATGAGGTAATCAAATGAGAGATGCAATTCAGTTTTATGTGAAACAACTTATGTTGTCAAAATGCATTGGAGATTGCTGTTATCACTCAGGAGGGAGGTCTGAGGTTGTGTTCTGTAGTTCCCTGAAAGTTCATTGCTTTGTACCTGTCTAATAAAATCTGGTGTTAATAAGTGTATGGAAAAAATGTAATAAAAAACAGAAAATATTGTTATGCCACTGAAATATATTTTTTAGCTCTCCACGGCTTGCCCATGGTGTGCAGATTTGATCCCCTCATTCTAAAAAAAGGCATATTAGAAATAAAAAATATGCACTTGGAGGCCCTTTCCCCCTTAATTGACTGCAGCCGCAGAGGTTGATAAAGTCCCTTTACAAGCTTGTCACTGAATTGGGAACAAATGATGTAGCAATATTACACAATATTGCAGGGAAAGGTGATGGGAATGATTAGAAGTCAGAAACAGCTTCTCTGTGAGGCAGGACTGACACGATGAGTCTGCTGCAGCCCAGAGAGAGCTGGTATAGGAGAAATAAGGTAGAGATCTACAGAATGATGGGAGACATAGAGAGTACAGTTAGAAATTGTTCATTGCCTCTGTCCATAGGAGAATAAAGGCATTACAGTGAGTGTTACTCCCATGAAAATCCTTTCCAAAGGATTTTGTGGAAGCAGAAATACACATAAGTCTCAGGAGCCTCCACCTGTGCATTAAAAAGGCAAAGGCTGAGTTTATTCATGGGAGGTATCATAAATGCTTGCTCTGGTTTAGCTTTTCCCTAGACTTGTGTTCTAGGGGCCACTTCTGTTGAAAGGATAATGATGTGCCATTTCTCTCATCCGGTATTGCCATTTGTAGGTGACCAGAATTTAATGTCATGGTGTGAATCGTATTTCTGTAAGCACTATTTCTCACCACAGTTGCACAAAATGGAAGTGACATGTGAACCCAGGTTTTCATTATTCTCTGAGACTATTAGTGTGTTTATTTACAATTCACAGACAAATTACCATTTTTGAAGAAACCCCATTCAGAAAGAAAAATAAATGAATTGTTTAAGGTGCTGCTCAAAGCACCTGAAAAGTAAAACATTTAGGTGGAAATGAATTTTGACACATTTGAATACCAAAATCCACAGATATTTCCAAAGTGTGCACTGAAAAAAAATGTGCTTTTACTTCCTTGCCTGTCTGATTTCAACTCAGCTCTGGCTATTTCTGATGCATAAATAAATAGATGTATTTGCACATCATATATTACAGCATATAAAGACATTATTACCAGTTATAATGCAAGTAAACAAAAATGAAGTGAGACTCTGCAGATGCAAAATGTTTAATTCATGAGGCTTATTGAATTATTTTAAACAAGAGGTGTGTTCGATTAAAGAATTTAAAATTACTTCTATCGAGTCCTACATTTGACATCTGTGGTATTACTCTGGGGGCATTAAGATGACAAAGAAAAACATAAAGTCAGATACTTGAAGTATACTCCTTTAATGTCTTGTTGCCTGGAACATCTGTCTTCTACCACAATCTGAGTTATATACCCTCTGTTTCCACAGCTCGTCATTTAAATGTGAGTCAGAAAAAGAACACTACTTGGAAACTTTAAACATAACTTTGCCATATGCTGTCCAATTGCAGCATCTTTGTTGTTCTCAGCTCAGTGAATCCACTGAGCAAGAGTTTATTGCAAGCTACCAGATCACCAGCAATTTCATTTGCTTAGCAATATTTATAATTTTAATTATTTACATGCACTACTTTTCAATTGCCAGAAGTATTTAGGCTTTTAAATGGGGCCCAGAAGGATCATTCTGATAGCACCCGGATGATTTACTGAATGAAGACCCTTTTAACCTTCACTGGCTGCAGCCACAGAGTGTGATGAAGTCCCTTTACAAGCTTGTCAGTGAGTTGGGTACAAATGATGTAGCAATATTACATAAATTAGCTGGCAAAACCCATTCCTCTGTACAAGAGTTTTCTTTTGATTTTTCTTCTTAATGGAGTGTCTTTGTAATGTGCTCTACATAAGCATAGGAAAAAAAACATAAAACCAAACACTGCTTAGGAAGCTGAGCATACCAGAGTGAAAATAGAATGTAACAGCTCCACACCTATGCTGCCTCCTTTTTACTTCACATATATTTAGTTATTGTCTTTATGTAAGATCTCTGATGAGATTAGCACTGCACATGCCTGAGAATAAGCCTTCCTTGGTGGTTTGCCAAAGGAGCTATGAATGATTAATATGGTCTAGCTGACAAGCGTGAGTGACATATAAGCATATCCAATGTCTTCATGTCCATGGCCAGAGTAACTGTTCACTGATAGAAATGAATTAAATAGTTGGGCCAAAATTTATTTTCCTATGAATGATGCTGATTGAGTGGCACTGACTGAAGTGTTTTCCAAATGCATTACAGAACCACAGAATCACTAGGTTGGAAAAGACCCACAGGATCATCGAGTCCAACCATTCCTAATTTATTTCCATGTGTATATGGTATAGAAAGGTAGCACTGAATGCCACCGACCCAAGTAGCCTGTCTGCTACTTGATGGAAAAATCTGCTGTCTGTTTACTGGTGGGTGCTAATGGCAGTTAGTATAACATTACGTAGTGTGTACATGCTGCAGAAATGGTCATCAAGGAGGCAAATTCACTTTTACTAAGGAAAGGAATTTGAGAAAAAAACCCCAGATTTTCATATTAAATCAGTAATGAAACAATCTCCCAACAGAGACTGGCTTAATAGAAATAAGATGATGCAGAAATATAAAAAAAAAAAGTCCTTTAAAATGAAAGAAATTATTTTTCTTTTGATTTTCAGTCTCAAATTCACTGTATACTGTCTTAAATACACTAGAGGACCCAAGGGAAAATAACAAAATCAGTGAGATTTTTATTCAAGGATACAAAGCAAGGGTTCCTGGAAACTTAAAGTTGTTTGTTATTATTATTAACATGCAGCCATAATAATCAGTTATACTTATCTGATGTGATATGCTATGAAGCAGGAAAGTTGTATTTAATGATATTTGTGAGGATATTTATACAGCAAAGTTGATTATCACAGTATTCCTAATGTTTTCATGCAATCAGGACACATTACCTTCGTTCTTTTCAGCATGCATAATTCCAGCATCTTTTTCTCTCTCTCTTTTTTTTAATGCAATTCTCTTGCCAAGATTGATAGACTGGAAGACTTTTCAAATACAATATTGAAATCCTTTGCTGGATTTATTTCCCACTTGCTGTTGTTCATTAAGGATACGGCTGATCTTGTTGAAGACTGAAAGAAATGCTGTTGCAGCCACAGCTTCATGAATAATACCTCTGGATTTACGCAACAGTAATTCAGTTAGCTCTTTGAAAAGCAGAGATTAATAATCATGAGAACCTGGAATGTTTTCCGCGAGTTAATTGGTGCTTTAGCAGTGCATACTGCAATAATATAAATGAATGGAAAGAAAGGAGAAATGGCTACATAGCCTTGCTAATATCTTCCAAAACAAGATTTTCCTTCCATCAGCCTGAAATCCAGCCAAAAGTTGTAAAACAGAACTACAACATAATGATGTTGTAATGATGCAGCGTTTCTTATTTAACAACTAGGCAAAATTTCATGTTTCTTTGAATAAATAATAGTACTGTTGTACTTTGACAAGTGATAGATCTTGAGGTGCCTGTTAGAACTGTATCCTGACCCATTATCATTTGCAGCTGACCAATATTTAAATGATGTGAACAACGAGAAGAAACACATCCTCAAATATTTCCTCATAATCCCTTGCAGAGCTGGGAATGCAGCAGGAGGTGACCACCTCAAACTGCTCCCTGGAAGCATGTCAGGGGTTCTCAATGCATTCGCTGCCCCTTCACACCTCAGCTATGATACAGACAGAATAGAGAGAGAACAAGGTGCCCACCTTTCAAAACAGCCAGGTCTCTGTGATTTTGCAAACAGGAATTCAGTGTCTTTATTTGCATTGTATTTGCCTTACACAAAAGTGCTGAGGTTTGCCTTGTATGCTTTTGTCATTGTGCCTCAGGTGAGGGCAGTTACCTGTTGTTTTGGATGCTCAACCCCACATAAATGTCACAAATCTATCCCATACACGTTTTGTATCCTGAAGTTGCTGTCAGTAAAGTTCATTAGCTGTTGGTACATATTTGTTCAGCTGTGCAGAAGTATCCAGGTATTGATGGTTAATTTACCTGGAACATATTTCTGATTTAAACTTCATGTGGATCACAGGGAAAGTATTCTCCCATTTATGCATTCTTTGTTGTTTGTGCTGCTTGCTCTAATATTTATGCTATGAATGTACCGGAGTCAGGATGCTAGTGAGGTACATAATTATAGCAAAGGAATCATTCCTTCCCAATGAAGGTCTCATTTATTGGCTGGGGAACTAAATTCAGGATGTCTCATGCTGATTAAAATTTAAAACTGATGTCTCCCATTTTGATGAGAGTGCTGAAGCTACCAGGACACTGGATGTTTTTAAATCACCCTTCAGTTTTGTCTGTTGAAGCTGTGTCATTTGAAACAAATACTTAAGTATGTACAAGAAAAGAAGAAAGAAGAAACTAATTTTCTTGTCCCATGGAAGATGTCTGCCACGCTTATGCTTGGAATGCTCTTGTATGAAATCTGGAGGCAAACCCAGTAGCTATCACCTGATCTTGGTTCCCTGCTCCTTGCATGACCACTGTTTCAGCAAAGCTACAGAGGAACAAAGCATAGTAGAATCATAGAATCAAAGAATAGTCAGGGTTGGAAGGGATCTTAAAGATTGTCTAGTTCCAACCCTCCTGCCAAAGGCAGGAACATCCCAGTAGATCAGGCTGCCCAAAGCCCATCCAACCTGGTCTTGAACACCCTCAGGGATGGGGCATCCACAACTACCCTGGGCAACCTGTTTCAGGACCTCACCACTCTCATGGTGAAGAAATTCTTCCAAAATCGCCCCTCTCCAGTTTATACCCTTTAGCCCTCATCCTATTACCACAAGCCTTTATGAACAGGCTTTCTTGTAGGCCCCTTTCACATACTGGAAGGTCACTAAAAGATCTCCTTGGAGCTTTCTCCAGGCCGAACAAGCCCAACTCTTTCAGCCTGGCCTTGTATGGGAGGTGCTCCAGCCTTCTGATCATTGTAATAGCCCTTCTCCGAACCAGTTCCAACAGCTCCGTATCCTTCTTATGTCAAGGATTCCAGAACTGGACACAGTACTCCAGATGAGGTCTCACAAGAGAGGAACAGAGGGGCAGAATCATCTCCCTCACGCTCCTGGCCATGCTTCTTTTGATGCAGCCCAGGACATGATTTGCCTTCTGGGCTGTGAGTGCATATTGCCACCTCATGTTGAGCTTCTCATCAATGAGCACCCCCAAGTCCTTCCTGCAGGGAAGCTCTCAATCNCAGGATTTGCTCCTGGTGAAGCTGTGCTGGCTGCCATTAATCACCTCCATGTCCTCAATGTGCTTTAGCAGAGCTTCTAGGAGGATCTGTTCCGTGATCTTTCCAGGCACAGAGGTGAGACTGACAGGTCTGTTGTTCTCAGGGGTATCTTTTCTACCCTTTTTAAAAAATGGGGACAATGTTTCCCTTCTTCCAGTCACCAGGGACTTCTCCTGATTGCCATGACTTTTCAAATGTCATGTAGAGTGGCTTGGCAATCACATTGGCCAGTTCCCTCAGGACTCTGGGATGCATCTCATCAGGTTCCATAGACATATATGTTTAGGTTCCTCAGGTGGTCATGAACCTGATCCTCCTCTACAGTGGGAGGGGATTTAACCCCCTCATCACCATCTTGCTGTCCCATGATCCAGGAGGAGTGAGGAGAGTGGTTATCAGTGAAGACTGAAGCAAAAAGTTGTTAAGTACCTCAGCCTTCAACTTGTCTGTTGATACAAGGTCAGATAGTTCTGAAATTTGTCTGGAAACAGGCATTTCCTAGTTAGAAAGATTGTTTTGTTGCCAGTAATAAATGAACTGAACTGAAATGCCTTCCTCAGGATCACATCTTTTGTGAAGAAGCAATGGGGAGAAAACATACTTGTTGATAATAATGAGGTTGAGGTAGAAAACTAATATTAATAGGTTAAAATGGTGGTTTTGGTGGGCTTGAAATTCCAACTTCTTTTTCCTGTGATTCATTATATAAATGAGCATGGTTAATCATTTTCTGAGAAAAATCCAAGATCTCAGAATGCTGATTTTCAAATCTTTTGATAAAAACATTTCATGTTTGCAAATGCAAGTTTTAGCAATATTTCAGTGAGTTTAGCCAAATATATCTCTATTTTAGTTTGCACTTGATCAGAAAAAAAGAACAATGTTCTGGTTAAAACAGAAATTTCATTTCTATCCTAAACCAGGCTCCTTTAAAACAGATTAAAGAAAACAGTGTGAAATATCTAGGNCTAAACCAGGCTCCTTTAAAACAGTGTGAAATATCCAGATACTTGATACTTCATCTACATGATCTAATCCTTAAAGAAGCATATTCCACTGTTATTCTGTTGACTAAGTCAAATATGTATGAATTAATATTAATTTCCAAGGGGAGCCAAGTAATTTTCAAGTTCATTAATATTGTCTTTGCCCTTGAGTACATGACCCATGTGGCAATTTGGTGGAGGAAATATATACCTGTGGATTTTTAATGTTTTTATATTTACTTGCGCAGCAATCTAATAAAGCTGAACAAACACATTATCAGTCTGATAAACCGCAGTTTTGTAGAGCTAATTAAAGGTGGCACAGGGCAATGATCTTAACTGTGGCAATTAAAGTCACAATTAAAGTTGAATCAATAAATCAATGCATTCAAATGATCAAACCACCAATTAATACAGCAGGTAATCAAGTCAAATTACTTTGTGTTACTTTTGCATTAGAGAATTTGAAAGAGAAGTCATTCAACATTCATTTTAACAAGCTACCAGTGCAATTAGTTGACCTCGTCAAATGAAGAAGTTAGTTTTGTATTTATAGGCTTACTTCCAGGATAGATATAGAACAGTGTCTCAATTTGTCTCAGAAAAGAGCAGCCACTGGATTGGTTCATTTTATGGCTTAAGTTTCACGATTCCTTGTACCTAGTTACTAGTGCAAGTCCATTTTCCCCTCCTATTTCCCATGTAAATGAGATACATCATTAGAAGTCTGGAATTTGCAGAGCATGCAATCTAATTCAAATTAATAACAGATTGATGTGGCTTTTTCACCTTATGTTCCTTTAGGTTACTCAGTAGGGAAGAGCATGTATTTTCACCGAATCACAGAATCACTAGGTTGGAAAAAGGCCCCCAGGATCATGGGGTCCAACCATTCCTATCAATCACTAAGCTGTGCCCCTCAGCACCTCATCCACCCATCTTTTAACCACCTCCAGGGAAGGTGACTCAACCCCCTCCATGAGCATCCTCTGCCAGTGGCCAATGACTCCCTCCATGAAAATTTTTTTCTGAAGTCCAGTCTGAACCTACCCTGGTGGAGCTTGAGGCCGTTCCCTCTTGTCCTGTCCCCTGTTACTTGGAAGAAGAGACCAGCTTCCTACTCTCTACAGTCTCCTTTCAGGTAGTTGTAGAGAGACAACATTTTAAGACATTACCACTGCTGCAAGGGAGACAATACCACTTTAAGAGAAGATTCTTGTTTTTCCAGGATCACATGGTGCAGCTTTGCTTGAGGTATCAATAACCTTAGAGTCAAATTATTGGATCCATGCATTTAAGACAGGCAACATGACCAGGTATTTTCAGGATGGGCAGTCTTCGGGTCCTAAGTAATTGTGGAAGTGTCCTTAAATAATTTTGCATCTGAAAGCTCTTCTAGCTGGAGTGTAGGTAGATGGTTTTTTCTCAGAACAGAAATACAAACTGTAATTGATGTGCATGACCAGAAGTTTCATTATGTTTTTTTAATCTTATGTAAAGTGTAGTTCAGTAATCAATCACCTTCTTAAAAGCAATAAAAAAAATCTCACTGGCATATATTGTCCATAACATTTTTCTTCTCTAAAAATCATTTTCCTCCCCTAAGTGAGGGAATTAATATGAAAATGTTTAGAGTATTGTAATGATTTTTACTCTAGAAAAAAATCAGAAGCTGCTATTACATTTTGTCATAGTAAATTATATTCCTAATTAAAACCCTCAAGTTTCGCCCCAAATCAGTGTAGGGCTAGGTTTTGACTATCATTTAATTTACATATTTTCTGACCCACTTACAAATACTTAAAATTACTTCATTTATTGAGGATTTAATCCCTATTTCCTATTACTGAAAGGCATGATTAGAGGGAAGTTACTTTTTAAATAAGTACAAAGAAATCTGGTTTCCTCATCTTTAATTTGCACCTCTTGTAGGATGTGCGTAGCTGCCAAGAATTATATTCCTTATACCTTTGCAGACATTGGAAAGAGTGCATGTTTACTTAAGGAGCAGGGAATGCAAGTGCATTAGCAGTGAATATAAGACACACAGAACCCAAACAAACTGTTGGAGGAAAATTCCAATTGGAAGGCATAGGAAGTGATAGAGCAACCTATTTTATAGACAGGAATTATGTTGATAATTTTTATAGCTTCTGTGCATTGTGGGATTTTTTCAAGTTAACTATTTGGCAACTGACACTGGCATTTGGGCAAAGGGCTTTATTTTCCCGTGTTGTTTTTGTAGAATCGTAGAATCATAGAATCAGAATAGTTTGGGTTGGAAGGGACCTTAAAGATCATCTAGTTCCCACCCCCTGCCATGGGAAAGGACATCCCACAAGACTGGGCTGCCCAAAGCCCCATCCAACCTGACCTTGAACACCACCAGGGATGGGATGTCCACAACACAACCTCACAGGCAACCTATTTTAGTGCCTCACCACTCTCATGGGGAAGAAATTCTTCCTAATGTCTAGTCCAAATTTACCCCTCTCTGGTTTATACCCATTGCCCCTCATCCTATCACTAACAAGGGCAAAGATACAAAATAATATATACACCTGCAACTGTAAGCATATTATTTTTGCTACAAATGTTCTTCTTGGTGTTTTTAGAGAGAACGTCAAACATCTCTGTGAAAAGTTGGGTATTATTTCTGAACTTTTTTACCTATCAGTAGTTAAAGAGAGCTTGTATCAAAGAAGGGGTCAGAATTTTTACCTGTTGCAATAAGACAAGAGGTAATGGTTTTAAACTAAAAGAGAGTAGACTTAGACTAGATATAAGGGAGAATTTTTTTACAGAGAAGGTAGTGAAACACTGGAACAGATTAGTCAGAGGTGTTGGTGTGACATATCCTGCCCTTGGAAATATTCAAGATTAGGTTGGACAGGGCTCTGAGGAATCTGATCTAGTTGAAGATGTCCCCGCTCATTGTCCCTTCCAACCCAAACTATTCTGTTGTGTGATCTGACAAATGATTCCTAACACTGACTTCAAAGTCAGCATGGTCCATGCAAACAATGAGGGACACAAAGTGTGCTAAGTAGTGGTGTTCCCTGAGCAGACAAAAAGATGTCATGATGTCCTTACTTTATTGCCACTGGGGTTATCTTGGATCTCAGGCTCAGGATATTTCTGGTCCCCATTCCAATGAATAGCCTTAATTCTTCAGTCAAAACAGCCTTCCTTAAACCACTCCATTTGCACATGAAATTATATAATTGTTATTTTTTCAACCTCCTAAAAGACAGCGGCTCCACCAATAAGCGGTTCTTTACTTTCTAAGCATAATCCCTAATGGAGCAGAGTTACATAAAATCTCTTTTCCTTTTTAGGAAATATTTACCTAATCTTCTGGATGCAGGAATAGTAAAAGCAGTCCTGCTAATTTTAGCCAAATAACATGATTAGAATAAAAATTTGCCTCTGCTATACAAATGTCTTGCAACAAAAAAATCATCATTTCTCCACAGGATTATTAGTCACTTTTGAGCACTTGATCGCATATCTTTGTATAATAACAGTAATCTATGCTCTCAACTCAATAGCGCTCAATATTTTAACAGAGAGAAAGAATGCATGGTTCTACTCACAGCTGAATGCTAGGTGTATAAATTGTTTAAGCTTGAACTTCTATGAGCGTTAGAGCAACAAAATACTAAATCCTATTTGGACATTGCAACAATTTAGATTAGAATGTTTCTGATAATATTTCACACATCCCATAGCCATCTATATGCTAATGTTTCCAACAAATTATCAGATGTTATTCTACACAACCTTTTTTCCATAAATGACCTGTCATATTCATAATGTCATCTGCATTCAGTGACAGTTTTTATTTTATCTAGTAAAAACTACAGGTCTGTAAAGAAACTAATTATATAGTTTCATGGCTGATAATATGGTTTCTAGTTTTACAACTGGCAATATACAAACTGATTCAGTACAAAAAAATATCCCTAAACTCAAGGGATTTGCAGAGAGCTGGACCAGTTTTATAAATGACAGACAAGATTTCTTGGCTGCCACTAAGATGTCACTTTTTGATTTCTTCTGACTACTCCGGAACAAAGTTTGTTCCTAAATTTCACATTCTTTTGCCCAGTATTTCCATTTCACACATTTACTTTCACCACATTTACTTATTTCACCACATTTGCTTTCTAAGTTTACACTGTAAATCCAAAATACATCTAGAACTGTAGACCCTTTCTTCTCGTCAATCCAAACAAAGATAAATATTTCATGTCTCCCAAAATGCATCCAAGAATTACATCTAAAAATGTCAAAAGAACTCTTCTAGTCTGGAAAGGAGCACGAAGCAATCCCATGTTATAGGGTTATCATGAACTGCAATGTTTTCTGATACATTTGAGTCACTCTCAGGTTCAGCTCAGACATAACAGTCTAAGACCAAGCAGCTCGTTTCTCAAATGTGCAGTGATGTACCTGTAGCCATTTGGGCTGCAGCTTCTCCTTTTCTCAGACAAATTAACATGATAGGCCCAACTGGGTACCCGAATCTCTCTCATGCTGGATATTGTCAGAATCTCATTATAGTAATAAACCCCATCATTTTCAGAAAGAAACCCATTTCTATGAAAGTTCATAAGATATAAGCATTCCTATCTGTTTATGTTTTTCTTAACCCTTTCTTGTTAAATTGTGACAAATTACTTTAAATAATTACTTATTCCATCTCTGGCTGGCTGGCTGGAGTGCTTGGAGCATACTGCTTTCTTCCAAGGATTTCTACTGATTCCTGGCAAACCTTCAGACTTCGGACCCTTAGTAAGCTTTATCACCAAGCCCTAAAACCTCATTGGTAGAATAATCTTTATCGAATGCATCTTGGAGTATTCCCTTGTTAGCAGCTCTTCTTCATTGGTCTTTAAGACATTTGAATACCCATGTCGATATCTCTTTACTACTGTTTCACTTCCTTTTAACTTCTCTGCTATATCACTCTGGATATAAGATCATCCAAAATACTGTGATAGACCTGGCTTGATTTTTATCTGGTAAGGACTGAAGTTTGCTTATTCAGGACAGAGAATAAAAATAAGAAAGTAGGTCAATTTAAGACGAAGTTTGTGATCGCTAGTAGTTACCATTCTGTTCCCCAGCTAAGGAACATGCACTAACTAGATGTACATTAAGTCTGTTCCATGGAAAGTTTCTAAGTTTGTAAGTTTTCACGTCACTGATTTTGGGGCCAGTCCTCATCCTAATTCTACTCTGTTGAATTTGTGTCACAGCCTTTTAAATGATTACCTCATAGTTTACATGCTGGCAAGGCTCTTTCTTTTTTATTATTATCTATTATGGAACTTGTGTCTCCACATAATTGAGGTTTTAAAGAACTTATTGGTCTATGCTTTCTCTTTAACTAGGTCTCAGATTTTGGCAGACGGTCAATATGTGCAATGCATATTCTAGAGCCTTTGGAACAAAGAGCATCAATAAAACGAGCCTCATTGCAGTAATTCACAAAAGTATTTTCTTTAAGACAAACACTTCCTAAATGTATCAGAAATTTTGTGTTTCGCGGGCTTACCATGAGCTTTGTCACGCAAACTAACTTGTTTCTATTGCATCTGGGGGAATAATTTGAACAAAGTAGCTCTCAAATTGCACTAATTCCTTTTGTTTTCTTTCTATTCCTTCTAGAAAGGAATTGTCAGAAGCCATTTCTGGGGGAAAAAAAAAGCAATCTAGATTTACTTCCCTTCAATGCAGAGATACAGTAGTTTAACCCAGAAAAACTAAACCAGCTTAAAAGGAATCTGTGGATACAAAATTATGGTTTTGAAAAGTCTATTCTAATTTTAAATATAAAGATGTTTTGTGCATAGTAATATATATATTTTAGTAAATGTTAGTCTTGGGGAAATAAAGCCTGAGCACAGCAAGAGAGGAAGACTAGATCCCTCTGTTACAGTATTTTTCAGGAAGCAGATGAGTCAACTAACAATGAAAAGGTGACCGCGTTTATGTCATCTTAACTCAGAAAAAACATCAAGGTCTTACTTAAAAATGCAGTCACATGCAATAGTATTGTTTGATGGATTATTTAAATGAGGAGAGAAAAGGAATAGTGTGATAGAAGGATAAAACAGTGTGAAAGACACTGAATATGAAGTAAAGAAACCAACAGATAAAAGACAGAGAATAAAATGTCCAACAAATCCCCAAACCAGAAAAACAATTATGGATAAAGATGTAACAAGAGACAAAAGAACAGAAGTGAAATGTACTTGGAATTTAATAGAAATAGGAAGAGATGTATAGCATCTCAGAAGTTCTTTTTTTTTTTTTTTTTGGTAGTCTTTTCATTTGAATGGTGCATGCAATTAATTTTCAGTTTTTGAGATAAGGGTTTGGATAGTCTACCTGTATTTCCCGTCCAGCTTTTCTTAATAATGTTGATAGTATATTCTTTTATTTTAAGATTCTCGCAGTTCACACTAATGTCAAATATTTCCATATTTTTAACACCCCTAAGTCTTTTTTTCTCCATGATCTTGGGACTTTATGATCTCAAACATCTTTTCCAACTTAGGGATTCTATGATTCTGTGAAAATTTGTTTCAGCTCACAATCCAGTTATCCTAGTATCTTCTCTTCTATCATACCCATCTGAAATTCAAATCAGAGGAAATAAAGTTGAAGGACCAGTCTCTGCTTACTGTCTCCTGGTCTCCAAGCTTATGGATTCCTGAGTTGGCAGTTGCACTACACGTGTGTTTAATAGCAATTGACAGATTCATCTTACACATCAGTAACATCTTGTAGCACTGAGTTTCATAATTTAAAGCCAGATTATATGAAAACAATATTTTTTCTTAATATAGTGAAACTACTCTCTCTCCTTTACCTCTTGAGTTACGAGTGAAAATTGTTCCCTAGTCATTTATCCATGAACTTAATGATTTTGTAAGTCTTTATAATATTCCTTCTCATTTTTCTTTTTCCAAGCTGAAAGCCCCTAGACCAGTTTATCTAGGGGTTTGGAGAACAGGAAGCTGAGGGGTCACCTCATAGTTCTCTACAGATTCTTGAGAAGGGGAAACAGAGAGGAAGAGGATGAGCTCTTCTCCCTGGTATCCACTGACGTGATGAGTGCAAATGGTTCTAAGCTGCATCAGGGAACATTCAGACTAGATACCAGGAATCATTTCTTTGCCAATGGGGTAGTCAAACACAGGAACAGACTTCCTGGAGGGGTGGTCGATGCCCCAACTTGTCATTGTTTAAAACACATATAGACAGTGCCCATAATATTATATTTTAACTTTTGGTCAGCTTTAAAGTGGCCAGGCAGTTGGGTTATATGGTCATTGGAGATCCCTTTCATGTGGAATTTTCTATTCTAATCTAGTCTAGTCTAGTCTTTCTGACTTGATCCAAGCCTTTACATTAAGCATCTCACATTTTAACTGGACTTCATGCAAAAGTGAATTTGTTTCTCCATCCATAATTTCATTATATCTGGTGTCCCTCTTGGTTCACATTTTATGTTCACTTCTTTCATTTTTAAATTCCAAAGTGATTAGTTCTTTTGTGATATCTTCTCTTACAAACAGTTATTTGGTCTTTTACCTAACATCCACTTCTCCATTTCTTGTTGCTATCTAGTTTCATTCTGCATCTAGATGCTCCACCATGGATCAAATGTTATTATCTTCCAGTCAATGACATCACATCAAAGCCAGTTTCATAGTTCAAAACAGCTCACTCTTTCAGAAATTCCTCAGCACCAGTCCCCAAACTCACCTTTTCAGACTAACAGCCCAGTGTTGGCAAACAGACATGAAGGGACAGTCAGTTTTTTCATTGGAGGAAGGACGTTGGTGTAATCCCACAGGAATCTGTGTGACTGCCTGTCCTTTAATATACCTTGTAAAGGGGTTGGAAGACTTTGCTGATGATGCAAAACTACCCAGAATGATGCATATAGATACTGACCTTGAAAAGTTACAGAAGATCTCTAGTAGTAAGTAATAAAATTCAACATCAATAAATGTAAGTTATGCAGATGTGAAAAGTAATCAGAACTTTTCACAAACAATGATGGGTTTTGAAGTAACTACATCAACCAGGAACAAGATACTGGATTACTTTTTGAAAATGTTATCTTAGTTTTCAGCAGATTTAAAGATTGTAAACAAAATGCCCTCGTCTCCAAACAATCCCAATACCTTTCATTGATTTAGTGATAATTTTGAAAAAAACTAAGATTTTTGGCTTAAGTCCTAGAAATTGAGATCCCCACATAGGCTTTATGTTAATCTGCATGCTTGTGTCATGAAAGACCCATTTCAGAAAAGCAGCATATTTAAAGATAAGGAACTACTTTCATCCATTCCTATTCAACACATGTACAGCCTCTGCGAAACTGAAGCCTAAGAATATTTTGAGATCCCCAAGATTCTACAGGAAGTAAATATATATGCACATTCCTAAATGAGTGCTTTAGTTCTACCTTTTCTCTACCCTCTGTCTTGAGAGAAAGTTATTTTACAGTTTCTCTCTTAATACCAGCACTTGGAGATTTTCTTTGCTAGGTTTTCAGCTGGTGGGTTAGTTCCTGAGAGAGTGGACTCAGTGGCTAAAAGTGTATGTGACAATGTGAGCCAAAGCATTTATATATGCAGTAAATATGTATTTCTCTCTTTTCTTCAGAGAAATAGACTAGGCTACAATTTTCTTCTTAATAATCAAGAAAAGACTGCTGAGCAGGTTATTTAATTTGGAGCAATCAACTGTCGCCCCAAAGTCTTACCAGACTTTTATGATAGTCTAACCTCTCTCCTATGAAAAATGCTGTACACTTTATACATTGAATAAACAACATCTCACACTGATCTTGATTCACTTCTACATTAGCCAAAGAGTCAGAAAATACAGAAAGAATGGGAATTTGACTGAAAAATCTCAAATAAATAAGAAGACTTTTGAAATTATGCCATTGGGCTCCAGAAATATTTTAGGCATCAGATTAATGTTTTATATATATATATATATAAAAATGTTTATATAAAGAAAATATATTCTTATTATGGATATATACTTATTTCTTGATAATAAGCTTGACTAAATTACCAGACCAATTCAGGGAAAATGCATCATACAGAAATTACAAGTAGCTAGGTTATAAAAGATATCACAGCCTTCAAATTTGACACAACCATCTCCTGTAGTTGCCAGTAATTAAATCTCCTTTATCTGCTGGAAGAAGTACTGTCAGCTTCCTACAATGAACTCAACATCACCTCAAGGCTTTTAAATCTTAACACTTTTACAGTCGTACTTCAAAGCTGAAATTACAGATCTCATGTATTTTATGACAGAAGCAAACACTGTGCATACATGCTTAGACATCAGAGAAACCCTATTTGTAGGGCAACTCCCACAAAGAAAAGTCTTGAAAGAAAATGTACTTGAAATGTTAGCAATTGTGAATTAAATCACAAGAAAAGAAGTTGTACAACAGTGAAGAAATGACTAGAAGCAGCTCAGATTTTTTTTTAAATTATAACATAATTT
The DNA here is from genome assembly GCA_013389865.1 of Piaya cayana. Classification (NCBI taxonomy): domain Eukaryota; kingdom Metazoa; phylum Chordata; class Aves; order Cuculiformes; family Coccyzidae; genus Piaya; species Piaya cayana. The sequence goes on along the minus strand of WAAB01023731.1, from coordinate 21,003 downwards.
AAACATTTGTGCTTGAGATTTAAATTTTCATTTACTTGCTTCCCTAAGCATCATTGACTCACTCAAGCAAGGCAGTACAGTATAGTTCATGTCAGCCATATGACAAGTAAGAAGCCTGGAAAATCTTTGCCCTGGCATCAAGCCGGGATTCCTGTGACTTCCATACTTTCATGGCTCAGGTCCTTTACAAAACATCTTGAGACAATCCATAGAAATAGTTCCATTTTTGAATCCTGTGTAGAGAAAGATCTTGGATCACAGTTTTAGGGGCAACCCATGGACAAGTTTGACCTACAGCTTTTTACTCTGCAAACTGATGAAACAGGGAAGTTCTGACAGAAACCTTGAACTCCCTCTTTTGTGAGAAAGATGGAGAAGTTGAAATAGTTCTACAAAATGTTCATCTTTGATGAATCAACATACACAGACCTCTTCCTAAATAGCTGTACAGTAGCTCAAATGGGTTATCTGATCCTATATACCTTATGTTAACATGAACTTATGATGGAAAAAAATGAGTGGTATTTGGGACTCATAGTTGTGATCATGCTTATATATGGAGGAATACAAAATAGAGAGATAGAGTTAGTCTAAGTCTAAACTGAAAAAAAGTGTGACAGAACAAAGAAAATATAATTTTGCTTTATTGATAGTTTTGTGATACAAACGCCTGCTCTTTCTTGGCCAGAGCTCATCCATGGCATATCTTGAACCTTTCTGACTTTGGATATTTTTGAGATCCATGTAGAAGTCTGATGAACGATTAGGCCAGCTGCTAAATTACTTCAACCTATCCCCATTGATCCTTTTCCTGCTCCCTAGTCCAGCTCTCCTAAACCTTCAACACAGTAATATTTCAGGATATACGGACTTTTTTTTTGCTAGAATTCCTTTGCAAAAGGCCCAGGTTATTACATGCATTTAGTTTATATGGGTAAATATTTCATTCAGCAATAACTTGGTCAGATGAATGAGAGATGGCAGCAATTCTCACCTCAGCTTGAAGCCTTCCCAAGTAAGTCAAAAGGCCACCCTGCAAAACTGTGTCTGCATTTCATCATTGTCAAAGCATTCTCAGCCATGTTTCTAGACTGGTAGAAGGTTTAACAAATCACCTGCCTTGAAGTTTAAGAAAGAGTTGCTCCAAGGTCCTGGGTGGTTGTTTTGGTCTTCTAAGGGGAAGCACAATAAGAAACCTGGGCAGTTGAAACATGGCATTTGTTAATGGATGCTTGACTCCTGCCTTAAAGGTGCATTGTCATATCTCTGCTCCCTGCTCTGGGGAGAGGGAATGAATGAGAAACTTTACCCAGGCATCTGTCAACTCCTCATCAACTGCAGGTAGAATAATTGTATACAAATCTCTTGTCACAAAACCAGTAGATAGCTTCTGTTATTCATCTTTTTACCTTTTACTTGTCTGTTTCCCCTAAAATATGATTCATGTCTTTAATTTTATTTTGTTTCAGCTATGGTTCTGGAGTTCTCAACACAAGAGTGATCCAGAACTATTGGAGCAAGTACAGAGGAGGGCCACAAAGATGATCAGAAGGCTAGAAGACCTTCCATAAGAGGACAGGTTGAGGGAGTTGGGATTGTTCAGCCTAGAGAAGGGAAGGCTCCTTGAAGACTTTATAGCAACCTTCCAGGGCTTAAAAGGGACCTATAAGAAAGCTGGGAAGGGGGTCTTTATCAGTGAATGTAGTGATAGGATGAGGGGGTAATACTTTTAAGCTGAAAGAGGGTAGATTTAGTTCAGATATTAGGAATAATTTTTTTACTGGTTGGATGGTGAGGTGCTGGCACACATTGCCAGTTGTGGATGCCACATCCCTGGTGGTCAAGTCCAGATTAGATGACGTTTTGAGTAACCTGACCTAGTGGTAGGTGTCACTGCAGGCTAGTTGGAACTAGATGATCTCTAAGGTCCTTTCCAACCTAAACTATTCTATCTTTTTATGATTTTATTCTCCAGTTCTACAATCACTGCAGTGTAAAATATCAGTTTCTACCATTTTTCAAAGTAAGTTATCCTCTCGGAAAAGCATTTGAAACTCAGAAAGGTACACAGAAGTATAGTCATGGTGAAGATGGGAAGAGGCATTTATGCACCAGAGCAGCATCTTCTCTGGCAGAATAGATACACACCCCTCACCAAACTGTGAAATAGAATCACAGAGCCCTTGGTTCTCTTGCCTTTAGCAAACCTTTAAAAAAATTATGGGCTAAATATTGCAATCCATATACATTCTTGCTTGTCCTTGCTCTTAGCCTCACTTCTTGCACCTCCAAATGCTGATAAGATGATAGTATTTATAGTTTTTGTGTGGAGTAAAAGAAAGTCTTCATTAGATATGAAAATTCTTTTCCTGCAACCTACATAATATCATTCTGTATTGTTACTGTAACAGTGGAGACACTTATTGCCCAGTTATGGAAAACGCTCACAATCCTTGGGCATCTGTCAGGTGTGGGAGCCTGTTCCTAGTAACCTATTTCTTCTATCTGCTTATTCCTCTTGATCTATCTGCTGACAGTTTGCTGTGTGCTTTTCTGTGTGTGTTTCTTTTGGGCGATAGTTACACATATGATTCATGAATCGGTATCGTGAACTTACTCCATATCCCCATTGTGTAGGTCTGTTTCATACACGTTAAATCATTAAACAGTCTATTCTTTGCCTCATTAGTTCTATACTTTTGGTGCAAGGTCTTTCTTTTTATTCTGTTTGTAAATCTAGATCAATAAGAAGTTAGCATAACTAGTTACATTTGATATTGAGATCCCAGACCATTCCAGTTGTCTGGAATATTTTGATTAAGTGCTATATTAAATAAAGCCAGACGTATTTTGTTTTGTATGAGATGTGTAGCTTCTTGTTTACATTTCTGTTGACCAGGTTTCTGGATGCTAGATGAGGAAGGATTCTTATAACGTGATTGATATTTCTTCAGAGTTCAATTCGAACCTTGTTTGTGCTAAGCATTGGTTTTGTTTTGTTTTGGTTCTGTTTCTAAAGTAAAATGTTACTAACGTTGGATCAACTCACTTCAGGTGTCTTTGTCACTGAAATATCCAAATGAAACAGATTTCTCTCTACTTTAACTGTTTTCCTGAGAAATTCTGTCTGTGCAGTGACCTTGTTTATCACATTATTTCTCCCACATCTGTTTTGTCTTGTCTCACATATACTTATTTACAGTGTTCTATGCACAACAATCAAGGATGTGACTCAATTTGCACATTTTTTTCTTATATAAGAGGTTTGTAAGTAAGCAACATAGAGAATAGCCTAATACATGAATTATACAGCATTACTCTGGCTATATTCAAACCCAAAGAAATTATATTTTCTTTAAAATTAGGATTCCAAATGATGAGATTTATGTGATATCTAAAACCTTGAAGAACTCATGCTAACACACAGCAGAAAATAAAGTATGTATCACAGAAGCTGCAGAGTCCTCCTTTTTTTTTAATTTTTGTCAACTGACAAGCCACTGTCTGCTCTTTTCAGTTTGATGTTCCTAATGGGAATACCTTTTTTCTTTTTTATTTTTTCCTCCAAAGTTCTGCACTTAAAATTACATAGACATTCTAGTTCCATTGGTTTAAGTTGTTGAGACTAGGTGGTGATGACACAAACACAGATTGCACCTAGTTTTTGTGGCAAAGTTTTGGTAGAGGGGGGCTACGAGCCTGGCTTCTTGGAAAAACTACTAGAAGATTTGCCAACATGTCCAACAGAGGCAACGGCAGCTGGCTCCAAGACAGACAGGCTGTTGGTCAAGGTTGAGCCTATCAGTGACATTGGTAGTAACATATAATTAGTGTTTAAGAAGACGAAAAAAATGCTGCACAACAGCAGCCAGAGAGAGGAGTGGGAATAAGTGAGAGAAACAACTCTGCATACACCAAGCACAGTGAGGAAGGAGGGGAAAGAGGTTTTCCAAGTACTGGAAAAGATATTCCTCCTCAGCCTATGGTGAAGATCGTGGTGAGGGTAGCTGTAGCCCTGCATCCAATGGAGATTAATGGAGCAGATATCTACCTACAGCACATGGAAGACTCCATGCCAGAGCAGGCAGATGCCCAAAGGGGACTGTGATCTTGTGGGAAGTCCACATTTGATCAAGCTCCTGGCAGGACCTGTGCACCTGTGGAGAAAGGAGCCCATGCTGGAGCAGGTTTTCTGACAGTACATCTGACCCTGTGGTATATAGAATCATAGAATAACCAGGTTGGAAGAGACCCACTGGATCATCAAGTCCAACCATTCCTACCAAACACTAAACCATGCCCCTCAGCACCTCGTCTACCCGTGCCTCAAACACTTCCAGGGAAGGTGAATCAACCACCTCCCTGGGCAGCATGTTCCTGTGCCCAATGACCCTTTCTGTGAAAAAATTTTTCCTAATATCCAGCCTAAAACTCCCCTGGTGGAGCTTGAGACCATTCCCTATTGTCCTGTTTCCTGTCACTGGGGAGAAGAGACCAGCTCCCTCCTCTCTACAATCTCCTTTCATGTAGTTATAGAGAGCAATGAGGTCTCCTCTCAGCCTCCTCTTCTCCAGGCTAAACAAGCCCAGCTCTCTCAGCTGTTCCTCATAAGGCCTGTTCTCCAGCCCCTTCACCAGCTTCGCTGCTCTTCTCTGGACTCACTGCAGAGCCTCAACATCCTTCTTGTGGTGAGGGGCCCAGAACTGAACACAGGATTCAAGGACTGGTCTCAGTGTTGAGTCCAGAGGGAGAAAACCTGTCCACAAGTGTAATTACTATTTTCCTTTAAAGTTTGTTAACCCTAATAAGACATTAATTTTCCTCATTAATATGGTACAACACATTTCCTAGTAATGGATCGTGCTTCAGAGATAAAAATAAACTGAGTTTTCACTTTGTTCTTGATTCCAACAGAGTAAAACATTCAGTGCTGGTTTTTTCACAGTGAGAAGCAGACTAGTAGAATTTATTATTTTTTCTTTGCAGAAACTGAGTGATTCATGTACTCTTGAGCAGATTCATTGACATCTTGTGACTAGTCAGGATTTGCCTCTTTTGCCCTTAGGGAAGTCCATTACTGCTCTCTGCATTACAATTCTGTCATTCTGGGAAGAAACTTTCCAGTGATAGATTTTTACTGTCCAGAGGGGCCAAGGGTAGATGATCTTCTGTTTCAAACACAGGTGATTTCCTAAAATGAAGTGTATGTTCGTTCTGCTTCCTTCTCCAAAGAGCACAAAAATGTGCTAGCAGTCTTCCACTCTCCTTATAATGCATTGTATTGAGCTGAATTTCAACAATGATTTGCTGAAAGAATCTGTAAGCAGCTAGGAAAGGATCAACAGGAATCTATTTTAAGTGCCCTACAGCCCAAGGGCAACTTTATGGAAGGGGAAGCATGGGAAATTATCTCAGTCCTCCATTAACATCAGGCAAAAAGCTCTGTTACCAGGTCATCCAACACAATCACATATCAACAGTCCCTGTTTCCCTTTTCAGTGACAGTCATGCCTGAAAGGAGAGCCTCTCCACAAAAGGAGGCTCTGCTTTCAAAACCTGAGCAGGGGAGGTATTTTGCATTTCCACTTTGCAGGTGGGGAAATGTAGTAGCCTGTAGCCTCCTGCTCTGTGCTCTGAGCTGTAGGATGAAGGTGACCACAGAACCCTGAGCTCCAGGTCAGTACTAAAGGTGCCTGGCTTTCCTTTCAAAGGTTCCTCTAATCTTAGTAGGAAGTGTGAATGTGTCTCTCAGTCATGTTGGTTGGATACTTGGGGCACTAACTGAGATAGATTAAGGAGGAAGAACTTGAATTATACATTTCCTCTGAAATAAAGTGTTCCCAGATGCTTACTCTGGGTATTATTTGCACTGCTAAACCTAAAGAATCTCAAATAACCATTTTATTTATACACTGTTTTAAATGCATCTCAGCTGAAAGGGAGAATTAATAACAGTTTGCACTTTCCATCATTTGGCCATAGCATCATTTTCAACGAGGCCTGGGCCATCTAAACCAAAATGTATTGCCCCAAGTTGCTTTCTGAAGGAGGGTCTTGCTCTCATTCACTTATAAATGGAGCCAAGGGAGACAGACTAGTTAAGGCAGGTGTCCAAAGTCTGGTGATGTGAATGCTCTTCTTTATATTTCTAGATGTATGTGCTGACTTCATTGTTTACAAGATCCAACACAAAGAAAACAATTTTTCATTATTGGTTAAATAAAAAGAGTTACAATCACAACCTTTTTAAAATGTGTATATGTCAGACCTCATAGTCTGATATATTTAAGACTTCCTTCTTTCTTGAGCACATCTCTATCTCCCATCTTATGCTGATAATGGCAAGAATATATTATGGAACATCCTTGGGGAATACACTATAACATCTAACTTTCAGGCCACGTGACATTGTAATAGAAATAATTTCAACAGCAGCGTTCAGATATTTTAATGATTTTTATGTCTTTCAAGTTTTCATTATCCATCACATTTATTTTTTAATATTGATTAAGAGATCTCAGGTCTCGCCTACTTGACTATCCTTTTATTTCCTGAAACAGAAGTCCTTTTCCCATCCATCAAGATTATAAGTATCTCTTGTTAGATTTTGTCTACTTTTGAATAGTTATGAAATAATCAAACTTATTTGATAACATTGCTGAAGATGTGCTCAGCACATTAGGAGGCAATCTCTATATAGCTGCACCAAATCTAACTGATGTTAACTAGAATAATTATTAATCTAACAGCAAAATATGGTCCATGCATTCTATTGATCTTTACATTTCCAGGGAAAGATTCTGTTGTATGAAATAGCAGGTTGGAAGTGAGATTCATACAGTTCCTGGTATTTTTATCACTAACACAGTGCCATACCATGGAAACTGTTTGCACTCTGTGCATGTGAATCATAACTTCTATCATAGAGCAAAGCTAATAACTCTGTTTTCCATTAGCGGCAAGAAAAGGGAATATGGGTAATGAGCTAGATATCCCTAAGGATGAGGACTGATTGAATTTCCAGATGAAAGCTGAAAAGGATGTTTCATTTCTTCCTAAGCCCCATGTTGAGACACAGCTATGACGCCAACTGAGGTCTTTTGCCCTCACTAGTGTGTACATAATGAATGGCAGTATATGGAGGCTAAGCCTGGACACATCAACACCATATTACTGCCTAACCTGAATGCTGTTCTCTCTTACCAGAAACCTATGAACGCTAAGTAGTTTCCCAGCTCTGCTTCTTTCTTAGTTTGATTGTAGATGCAGAACTTCAGCGTGCTTCTTTTGTCCCTGTACAAACCATTATTTTCTTGAACAAAGAAATTAATATTTCATCTTTATCCCTTGACTAAATTTTCTGCAGATCTGTGATATCTGCTGTGTTAACCTGCTTCCAGAGAACTGCCATACAAAAGTAAGTAAATATATTACACTGTCCAGCAGTTAGAGAAGTATATAGGATACATATTTTACATGGGCAATGTACACCAGTAAAAAAATATTGTCTGAGGAAAGATTAATTGGTATGGTTCACTGTTCTTAACTAAGGTCCATTTTATGTTTACAGAATGGTAAAAAAATTGGAACTAAAAGTATAGACCTTATGTTCCCTACCCAGCCATCAAACAATTCCTTATATTTCAGAAATAAGGTAGCTGAAAACTTAGATTTGAATTGCTTGTCACCTTATCACTTTTCTCTTTGCTTTTCTGTTCACAGGAACAATGCATCAGCATATTTTGCCACCTGATAAAGATTAGATTATAATTTGTGTTCTAATAGGTCAGTTTTCCACATTTTTCAGGATGGATATTAGCAAAACATTCTACAAATACATGATGTTACATGCTTTCAACATTTGAATGGGTGACTCTAGATAAATACTTGATCTCACTAGGAAGAATACAAAAACATGCAGGTCAGTGGAAGCAAGTTAATGGGAAAAGATTACTTCCAAATAGAGAGTTCATCAACTGAATTCACAAATAAAGAGCCAGTGAAGAAGGGACTGTATTACATTTGCAGGAGAATTCATTGTGAATTAAGGACATGCCTTGTTTGGTTATTCACTACAGGTAGGTCCTGTTGTGGCATGTATGTATTTATTGGAGTTGCTGTAATTTGTTGATCATCTGCACAGGTGAATTAACAAGCAGTCATCTGCTTGCATGCTTGAGTAAACTGGTTTCTCTATGGCTGTATCTTTGTTACTGGCGTCCTGCTACCTTCTACTGCATCCTTCTACCTTCTACCAGGTACAAAGGTAGGTGGACAGGTGGAAATGTGGAGTCTTGTGCACAGGGACACCACTGGATAGGTTTACCTTCAAGTTTCCTCTAGATAGCTGCTAGAGTGACTAGGAAAAAGCTTAAATATATCATCAATTTACAGACTATCTCACAAATACTGTAAAATATTACTGATATATTTTACAAGAGAGCTCTGGGAGCCATCTGTGTCCAGCCAGCTTTTGTTATGGAGGCTGATTAATCTCAAAATCAGAGTTTTTTGCATTTCATAAATCCTGAATTGATTGCACTTCTGAAATAAAATACTATCGCTTAACACTACTTTACTCTCTTAGGCAGTATTATAAGCGGGAAGGTCTCATTCCAATCCGATCATTAATAAGGTCATAACTTAAATATCCAAATATGACAAAATCCAGAAGTTCAAATGACTACATGGACTACTCTATTATAGTGTAAAAACTCTATAATTATTATTATGACAGCTAAAAGTACCCAGAAACTGAGTGTTGTATTAGCCAAGTCTTTACACAGCTGTATACAGAGAATTCAATCAATATTAAATAATTCTCTAATATACATTTTTCAAAAGAGTGTTCTTATAATAGCTAATGACAAATAGATTTAAAAATATGTTGAGCTTTCACTGTGTCAGTGATGCTAGACAGGATAACACATTGCTTTCATGTATTCATTTACTGTCTTTTTGTCTTTATTTCTGACACCTACAGATGTTTCAGAGTTATTAGATTAGTATTTTATCATTTGGTTTGGAAGTTTGCATTAAAGCAAGTCCTGACTTCAAACAGCTTTTCTGTGTAATCAAAAACATATCAGGGAGCACGTATGCAGTAGGTTCTCTTAATGTTAATTCTTTTCATTTCATAAATTATGGTGTTACTTTTGAGTGCCACTAGTATAAATATTTTCTCCAAGGGCTTCTGAAGACTCCATTTTATTGTATGTTTGTATTTGTTCTTTCCCTTTTACACTCAGGGCACCCTCAAATACATTTGTCCCTCATTTTACTGTGCCACAAAAATGGTCATACATGTACTACTGAAACACAAAAACATTACTGTCTTTATCATACTGGTTAGCCTATAACCCTCGAGATTATTACACAATAAGGTGATAAGAAGAACTGTTGCAAACTGACAGAAGTATCTGAAATATGGGCTTGGACAATACTCAGTATATAAGTGACCAATCAGTAAGTACCAGTGATGGGGTAATGTTTATAATTCAAAATGCTCCACATAAAATATAAAAATAGACACATTAAAATCAGTCTGTGGATGAATCTTTCAGATAGTATGATTGTGTTTTTCCCATTATGTGTTCAAATGGACATCTCTGTTGTCTGTACTGTTAAATTTCTCATGCATCTCTGATTCCAAAACTCCAAGGCATCTCATACTAGGCTCTGATATTATATTTGGCAAAGAAAAATATCATCGAGAATGTGGGTGAACTTTAATCTTTACCAAATTCTAGAACAGGAAAATGAGGAAGACCATATTCAGAAGGCTTGATCTTCTCTGTTATTGAACAGTAAAAAATCAAAAGCTAACTATAGATAATCAGGTTTGGAATGAATCACCTTGTATTTGACATTAATAGAAAAGACATGAACAGAAAAATTATTCAAAATGAAAGAATAAACTGCATTGTTTTTATGAAATTAACTCTGAAAATTTAATATAATTTAATATTTATTTTTTAGATTCTCAAGTGCTACGCAACTTCTATTTAGAGGAATCATAGCCAATCAGAATACTCTTAATAACATCCAGAAAAAAACCAAGACCGTACATGAGAATATATGTTTAAATTCATAGACCTTTTTGGCAAATAAACTAAAATGTCATTTGACTAAATGAGAAGATAGCACCAAAATCTGGTACACATCTATAACTGTCACAGTGGTTTGCCAGCACTTATTCCATTTTGCCAGACACTTGACTGTTCCAGCAGTGAATTTACATTAGTTTCATTTGAAGACGTGACTGTCTCAAAGAAGTATGACACAGACTTAACATTTGATCACAAGAGAAAATGCTGGGCCATCTTTTCTGTTTGTTAAGTAATGGTTCTTTCCAGGTAAGCACAGGAACTAGAAATAGTTATTGATTTTGCTACTGTTTTCTCACAGGAAATTAAAGGCTTTATCTAAAGTACATAAATCTCAGGTGGGTGAGATAATTAATGCATTCTGAGCACACTTTAGAAATGCATGACTACTAAGGTAAATCAAACCTATTTGAAAGGCTAGCTGCCAGATTTATACATTATAATGTATTGCCTGTAGCTATAAAAACCTCGCAAATCACAATTACATGTAAGTATTTTTGAAGCTATAAAATTCAAAAAAGGTGCATCTGGCCCAGAAAAAAGCTTGGTTTGTACATATATTGGTTAAAGTAATGAGTCTCTTCAAGCATTTAGTCATGAAGTTATCAGATATAATGCGAGATGATATTAACATACAAGAATTGTTTTAGCAATAATGTACTTTACAATTCAGTAATCACAGAATTGGTTTGGATTGCAAAAGTGTTCTTTCACTCCCTGAAAACATGATAGGATTAGTTTAGATATCTCTGAAAAAACCTGAAGAGAAGCACTTCTTTCCTAGACCCAAAATCTCTGGGGATTGTGAAACCATGCTTTTTCCCAGAACTGCTTTTCATTGCCATATTCGATCAATAGGGTTTTAAAACCTGATGATTGTTCTTCCATAGATTCAGCCTACTATTATTTTTTCTTTTTGTGTTGCTTAGGGAGATAATGGATCATAGTTTACATCATTACATCACTTTATGCATTTATAGAGAATTCTGTCTCTCTTCATCCATCTTTTCTCCAGACTGAACAGTCCTGTTCTATTAATCTTTCTTCCTGGGTCCTAGCTTCTCAACTTTTAATAATTTTTATTGTTCTTGTCTAAATCTTCTCCTGTTTGACAGTGATTGATTTAAAATGTGGCTTTCATGCATTGTTCCAAAGGAAAAGAAATATAGCAGCATGCCGATGAGGGTTTTTACATAAGATACTATCTAGGTAAAGACTTAGTAGCTAATGTATTCATTGAGGTAAGCTCCCTTTTGAGCTTACACACCAAGCACAGACAAGCTGACCACTATATAATCTTTCCTTGTTCTCAGTTTATCCTTCTGTTTTTGATAAATGATAATGTCCAGAACAGCTTGCTTTTCAGGGGAAGCCAAGCGTTGCTTTCTTATAACGAGCTCATTTTTTCTATATTTGTAATCCATTCATCATCTGGAGTTAAAATATCCTGAATACATTTAACTTCGGCTATACAATGGACCTGGCTCAGCTAAAGGAATATAACTGAGTAGCACTGGAGTTTCTAATTTAAATTTTACCAGTAAAAGCATGAAGTCTGCAAACATTAGTATATTAACTTTCATATCATAGTTTTGCAATAATTTTCCCTGTTTGTAATGGGAAAAAAATTACACTATCTCATTCAAAAGACAGCTTTAAGACAAATGTGCTAGCATGGGCCTATCTAGGTGCCCAGCATTACAAATGGTAGATGCTGAGTGCAAACAAAAGTAAGCACATAACTATACATGCAAAAATGTTATCAATCATATAACTGTATTTTATTTTCTTTCTTAATCTAAATTCTACATTTCTTACATTGTAACCTGTTCTTCCTTTTTATTTTGTGATGGAAGAAAAACTACTATGATTATCAAGCATGTATATTCAACACCGTAATCGCTGCGGTGGTAATATGATTCTGCTCTTATTATTGTGAGTAACTAACATTCTGTGACTTGAAGAGATGAGATATTTGTATGTGCGTCAGCCCAGTGGTTTCCTGATATGCAAGCACATAACCTTTACGGGTTTGATTCTTAGCATTCTGAAATAGTCTTCATAAAATTCTTGGACAGAATGAATTGTACGCTTATGAGCAGCATCTTGACATTTTGCTGTCAGATGATCAATTTAACCATCAAGCAACCTTTCAGTCTTCAAAGTGTATGTATTATAGCAAAAGTGTCAGTTTGTTTGTTTACTGGGCTAGATGCTCTGAAGTGTCTCTTTTCCCCTCAAAGGTCAGTTTGAAATTTCTTTCATTTTCTGCAAAAAACCTATGAGCTTTTCATAAAGTTGTGATCTTGTTTCTATCTTTCTTTCTCAGATCAACAGAAAATGGCATCTGTAATGCCACTCGAGACACATCAATCTATACGCATGGCAGATATATCATCTATGAAACTAGTTCAAGAAAACTGTCAGGTCTCATTGGGAAAATTAAGCTTTCTATTAGGGGAATGAATCATATATGACAAACACTGAATGATATTTTGGAAGAAGCTATTGTTCGTGAACTGCATCTCAGCTTCAATTTTGCTCTCACTTCACAATTACAGTAGCCAGTTCTTACGGTTCTTTTAACTTATATATTTTCTCATAAAAATCTGTTGAGATGTTCTATGGATTTAGGAAGATGTGCCATAAGAAATTATTCAACATATTACAGTTATTGAGATAAAAGGAGTTTAAACTATAATTCTTAATCTTTTATTTTACAAAATCAAATAAAGAAATCTTATAACTGACTGTTTGTCCAATTAATTTCAACTGTTTTTTCATACTTGTGTAAGATGGTTCTTCTTATGTCAGGGATGGCTATACTTTCACAAACTGAGAACTAGGAAATTAAAGAGTACAATCTCAGAAGGGTGTGAGATTAAAAATAAAATAACTGTGAAAAATATTTGATGTCCACTTATTTTCTTTGTAATTGTATTTAGGCATACAATCAGATTTCATTAAATATTGTTATATAAATATCTTTTCTGTATATTATTGTTATTTTGTTTCTCAGTAGAGGAAGTAATTGCTTTTTATTAGAAAAAACCTACAGCAGTAGCATGAGTGAAAATCATACCACCTCACCACTGTAAGATAGGAGACCTTAGCATGGCTCTAAGAAAGGAATTATTCCTTTTCATCAAGTTATTCCTGGAATGAGACTAACAAAAAAAATCTGTTTAAAATTATTCTTCCCTCCTTATCTATTCTTCATATAAAGCAGCACAACAATATAAATTTTGGCCCAGTACTTTGCCATTCTTCCCTGTTCTTTTCCTGTATATTACCCTTCTTCATTTCCCTCCTCTTTTTTTCCTACAAAGAATGAACTGGCCACTGTCTCACATCATGATTTAGAATAATAAAATCATAGAATAACCAGGTTGGAAGAGACCCACCGGATCATTGAGTCCAACCATTCCCATCAAACACTAAACCATGCCATTCACCACCTCGTCCACCCGTGCCTTAAACACCTCCAGGGAAGGTGAATCAACCACCTCCCTGGGCAGCATGTTCCTGTACCAAATGACCCTTTCTGTGAAAAAAATTTTCCTAATGTCCAGCCTAAAACTTCCTTGGTAGAGCTTGAGACCATTGCCTCTTGTCCTGTCACTTGGCAGAAGAGGCCAGCTTCCTCCCCTCTACACACGTCCTTTCAGGTAGTTGTAGAGAGCAATGAGGTCTCCTCTCAGCCTCCTCTTCTCCAGGCTAAACACCCCCAGCTCTCTCAGGTGTTCCTCATAAGACCTGTTTTCCAGACCCTTCACCAGCTTTGTTGCTCTTCTCTGGACTCGCTCCAGAGCCTCAACATCCTTCTTGTGCTGAGGGGCCCAGAACTGAACACAGGATTCAAGAAGTGGTCTCCTCAGTGCTGAGTACAGAGGGAGAATAACTGTCACACCGTTTCTGATCCAAACCAAGATGCCACTGGCCTTCTTGGCCACCTGGACCACTGCTGGCTCATGTTCAGTCGGCTGAAATTAAGAGGAAGCCAGTGTACGTATCTCAGAGGCCTCCTGTGGAAGCTATAAAGTGGGTGTTGTTGCATCGATTACTAGACATTTGGGACTCTATTGTATGAACCCTGAAGCTGACTAAAAGATTTCTCTTAACATACCTGGAAGATTATTTCTATAGATTCAAAACTGGTTTTATACCTGATAATCAGCTGATGGTATGCACACCCTTAAAATGCATTCATTTAAACCCTGACATTGTGCAGGATGCTGCTGCAAAAAGCTGACTTTCAATCTACTGTAAAAACATAAAAACATAATTAGATCTTGAGAAATAGTGCCTACCACTGACAACAACCTTGATTCTTTTGTTCTTTTTACTGAATCTGCAGCTGAAGGAAAACACTGCCTATCCTGTTGTAATGCTGCTGTATCAGTGGAAATGAGGTAAATCGGCCCCTGTGGTTTTATGAAGAAATTTTTTTCTAGTGTCCTTCAAAAAAGCAAACTCAGAATATGAGAATAGAAAAAACAGGAACTCAGAGATAAATTACAGCATGATGAAAGAGCTAATGATGACTAGCTACAAGACAGCCAGTGAAGCTGAGACAAGAACAGCCTGGAGTAACAGTCACTTCAGAACTGATTGGTCAAAGTGCTAAAATTTATTACAACAGAAGTGCTCGCTTTGCTAAGGTATGAGATTAGAGGGAATAACCTCTGAAGTGTTTGGCCTAAATTATTAATCTATTCTTGCTACAGGTATTTTTTGATGGCTCAGAATAATAGTTAGCTGACTGGTTGCAAACAGATAGATGGAAAAATTTTTCTTCAATATACAGACACACCATTAACGCGGTGAGGCTGCCTTTGAGAATCAAAGGCATGTTAAATTACATTTGACTATCTCATTAGCTGTCTACATGACATGCTTTTACATTCTAAATATCTGTAGTGCTGTAAACAGCCAGAGTTCTCTTTTAATAATTAAGCTGTCAAAGGAGCATTTGTTCCATTACAGAGGTAAAGAATTTACTGCAAAAATCACCTAATACATTTGTTCTTGGTAACAGGAAATTGAGAATGTGAATACACTTAGATATTTAAGAATAACAACATTATAAACTGATATCTGAATGAACAGATATAGATACCCATATGTTCATACATATGCTGTCTCTCTCACTATATATATATGCACATAGGTATGGTATGTGCATACATATGTATATGTATAGTAAGAGAGAGAAAACAAAATACTTATAAGATAATTTTAAAAACTTACTTAAAATACCCTTTTCTTTAAAAAAATGTTACAAACAAGAATGATGACTCCTTGTACAAGTTTAATACTGTCTTCCTCCTGTATTTGCCCCAAATCACAATGTTAATATTTTCCTTTGCATAATAATTTTTCACCACCGAATGAAACCTAACTGAATTGATAGGTAACTATTAAATTTTTTTAAGTTTTTCCAACCAATATATATCCTTTTACTTTATTAGAAAATATACAGACTTGGTTCAAGTGGTGGGTTAACCTTGGCTAAGACTCAGGTGTATATACAGTCTCTCTCTTACACTCTTCCTCAAAATGACATGAGGCAGAAAATAAGATGAGAAAGTTGATGGGCAGAAAAGACAGGGAAATCACTTATCAGTTACTATCATGGGCAAAACAGGTCTGACTTGGGGAAAATTATTTTAATTTACTAGCAATTAATATAGGTTCGGATGGCGAGAAACAAAGACAAAAACTAGTATAACATCTCTCTGTTTCCCCAACCCCCCTTCCCAGGCTCAACTCTGCTTCCCCACTCCTGACTCCTCTATGTCCCTCCAGCAAGCAGCACAGAGTGATGGAAATAGAGGTTGTGGTCAGTCCACAACAAATCTTCTCTACTGCTTCTTCTTCTTCCTCACGTCTTTCCCCTGCTGTGTTGTAGGTCCTTCCCATGGGCTGCAGTCCTTCATGGTTGGACTTGATGATCCAGTGGGTCCTTTCCAACCTAGTGATTCTATGAAATGTTTAAACATATGTCTTCTTCGCTGGCTGGGGGGGAAGCTCTACTCCCACACTTGGAGCACCCTCTCCCTTCCCACTGCTCTCAATCTGACACTTTGTCACACTTATTTCCTCACTCCTCACTGCCAGGCAGTGTTTTCATAGAATCATAGAATCACCAGGTTGGAAAAGACCCATCGGATCATAGAGTCCAACCATACCCTTTTTTTACTTTATTAAAAATCCCATTTGTAGTACTTGAACATTGATATGTGATTTATCTCCATGTGGGGTAAATTTTCAGGCTCAGAGTTTATAGAATCCATTGCCAACAATTGACTTTAGTTCAGCTTTGACCTGGAATATACATCTATTATAAAAAATAATTTAATGGGTAGTTGTCATTATTATGTACAGCTAGAACTTGTTCTTAGCAGAAATGAATTGCTCCACAACTGTCAAATAGAGTTAAATAAGTTGGTAGAAATTATACAGGAAACAGAATAACTGTCAAAATCCTTTTTTTTTTTCCTGAGATCACATTAAGAGCAGATATAGAAAAGCCTGGACTGCTTTTAGCAGTCTTAAAAATGAATATTTTAAAGTATAAGATGAGTTTTAATATTCAGACTAATGAAAAATGGACCACAGACTTAGGTCTAGCTACCAGATTTCTAGATATAATTAGATTCAGAAAAGGTTATATTTTTGCAATGTCCAGAAATGTCTGGACATATTGCTAGCTGGGTTTCTTAGAGTGATTAATTAAAAAACTCCCTTTTTCTGCTAATATTAAATTCTTTTTGTAACAGTTTCTTCCAAGGGAAGTCACAAACCTGTTGTCAGACAAGAAACTTAAGTAAAGTAATTAGAAGATTAGAAGTAGTAGTACAAGTACTACTCTTCTAGGGCACTTCAACCAATACTGGCATGGGAATTTCAATTTTTTTGTAGTCTAAAAAGAAAACTAGTAAGGTTTTGATTTGTGTGAGAGATACAATTCAGTTCCAGGGAATAATTATCATAACAGATCAAGTGCTCTCACTCACTCTCTTCTACACAGCAGTTCAGTGCATAAAGCTGTCACCCCACAGGTAAGGAAATGCTTTTATGTTTGAGGAGACATGAAGTTGCAACCTCCAGGTTTGAGGCACATTTTGCAAACAGACCATTAAAACCTGGGATTTTGATCTAAACCTTAATGTTTTGGAGCTTTCTTGGAACATACAATAGCTAGGAATGAGTATGAGCTCCTCTGGGCTCTGAAATAAAAATGTATACGAAAGCCAAGTTCTGAATCTTGTTGCAAGGGACACATTTGATTTGAAAGTGGATGTAATTTTAAGATGTTTACAATGAGGAGAGCGCAGGCCATCTAGATAATAAAAAGTGTTTTAAAATGACTGACATCAGAAAAATGGGAATTTAATCCTCTTAGTAGCACAGAAGACTGTCTTATTAAACTTATGCTTTAAATATGGGAATCCATTGCTATTAGCTAAAAATAAGACATAGATTAAAAGGTTGGAAACTCACTCGTGTCATTTTTCAGCAGCCTGATGCAAAAAGAGGAAAACATGAAGAGGGATCTCAGTCCTGTTTAAGCCACCACTCACTTTGTCTTTCATCTCTGCTGGCTGAGACCTAATATTATCTGATTCCCCTGTTTAAATGATCTCTACTCATCAACACAGCAGGTGATGTTGGGTTTTCCCTCTTAGAAATGAGCTGATGCAATTTTGAGAGTAATCTCCAAATACAAACTGATGGAAAAATAGAAAAAAAATTAAGACACGACCATTGGAAGTTTTATGCCCCTAAGAAGAGCTCTTTGGAACAGTGTCATAGGCCTCCCAAAGATCTGTAGAAGTTCCTCAAAAGTAGAAGACAACATTGTGACATTTTTCAAACAGGAAGGAAAAACTGCGCTAACTGGAAACTCTATTGGCATGGCATTGAGTTTGAGCTAAGATGGGGTTCCATTAATTATCAGTCAAATTAGGTTTATGAAATAAAACTATTAATGGAAATACAAGGAAGCAGAATTTTTGTGTTGAAAGAAACAACCTTTCAATTTTTTGCAGGGTTGTTGAATCTGACGCACTCTTCTGTAAGGCATATAGCAAGACCCACATTGAGATGCACTCCTCACGGTGTCCCAGAGGTGTGGGCTCTTAGCTATGATTTTTTTTATTAGTGGACTGGAAGAATGGATTTGAATCACTTAATAAAATTGAGGCAAAAACTCTTTTGGATATAAAGGGAGAGACATACTGAGGAAATCTCATTGTTTCAAATTGAGAGTAGAGTGATTATTGCTGGAACTCGGAAACAGGGAAAAGCATCTATGCTGCAGAAGAATGCTGAGAAATTAGAGGGGGTTCAGAAAAGCACCTTAACAATGATGAAGGAACGGAAAAACTTGGCTTTCACTGAAATATATAGCTCAAACAATTTATCTAATAAAAGACAAGTCTGTGGGGGTCACCCCAGCATAATCAATAAATAATTTCCTGGGAATGGAAATCTATTATCAGAGAAATAGCAGAGAGGGAAAGTAATTGCCTATAGTAAGCATTTACCTAATGGAATCTCCATCTCTGGAGAATATTTATAAATCTATACTGGCTATTATATTAAACGATATGCTTGAGATCAAACAGTAATTAATTCAAGGGGCCTGTAGTCTGTGTTTTGTTGGATAGTAGACTAGATGATCATGGCCTTTAACAGAATCTAATAATCAGTATTTTTGTATTGACTAGATAAAGTCATAAAATCAGTGGAATTCTATTTAGGTGAAAAGCTCTTTCTCAAATGACACTTAAAGTTTGGTTTTTTAATTGTCATAGGGAGTATTTTTTGTGCGACAATATTGCTTATATTCTTGCAATTGTCTGCTACAGAATTTACTTGCATGTGAAAGATTAATAAGACTTTACTGGCAGCAGTAACAGCAATAAACAGCAAACAGATAAGAATTACAACAAAGTTTTATTCTCTGTGTGGGGATCACAGTGTTATGTCTGGTTCTCTTTTTAATAGGTGTCATCAGTTTTAGCACGTTAGCATAAAAGTGAATTTTATTTCAGAAAATATCTCTTACAAAGATGCATCCTATGGAGTTATTTCTAAAGGAGAAAAGAAAAGTACCTCTGAATCTTTGCAATTTTTTAGCTTCTTGATTTGTTGGAATTATCTGAAGAACATTAAAACACAGAAAACTCTGGTATAGCCAAACTCTAATATGGCTTTGATTACTGAGGTATTGCATTTACAGAAATGTTAACTACATGAGATCTAGGAAAAAAAATGTTTCTAAAGCAGATGAAATAGACTTAGGAGACACCCGTAGGGAAAAGTATATAATTTTCACTTTTTTGAGAAGATAGTAAGATTACCTATTTTTAATTATTTGATATTTTGTATCTTGTAAAATCACATCTTTGAATAGCATCAGAAAGATTTTCCACCCTCACTATGTCACTTGCAGTTAGTGAAACTTCTCCTTGTTAGGTATTTTTTTCCACTTTTCTTTTAGAGCTTTTTCCTTTCATCTTTGAAAGATGGTGATTTCTCCATAATGTAAACATGACTGTGAAGATGATGTGTTGCTATTCCAAATGTGGTCTGTGTTTTGAACATTTTTCTATCTAGGTAATACTTCACTCTGTATTCACTCAATCCATTGATGTGAATGAAGCTGTGGCTAAGTGCAAAAAGTCAACCTATGCAGGTTTGATCATAGATACATTTTCTGCTCATGCATTCCAGATACATATGGTTTAAACTAAAACCTATGTAGTCAGAACATGCAAATTATGGTTTCTCTGACTGCCTTTATCCCCATTTCTGTATCTGTTGGAAATGGTATTTTTTATTGTAATAATTTTTTGATTTCTATTATAAATAGTGTGGCATAAAATGGATGAAAACATATTTTTAATTTAAAATATATAGTTTCTCTTTCTTTTATAATGTAAATTTTGTTATGTGATGTATGTGTTTGCCACCACATTTTTTCTTCTAAAGAAATGAGATGTGTTTCAGTCAATAATACATATGTTATACCTACTTTACTGTTGAAATGTAGATAAAGTGTTCAAAGCTTCTCTTGTATATTTATTCATTATGAGAAATATTGTAATTATGTGTGCTTAGTTGCACTCAATAAATACTTTATGGATAAACCGGCAATGCATACTGGGATGGATAGGAAAATGCTGAAGTCCATTTTTTACCTTTGTCATTCAGTTCTGGAAACTGGTAGATGCATTTCATGGGCAAGCAATACTGAGAAGAGAGAGTAGTCACTGTAAAACACACTAAAGCACACCGAAGTGTTTGTATTATACTACCAGGCTGTAATCCCAGAGCCTCAAAAGACTGTAAGAAACTAAGTTTAAGTCATCATAAGCTTCAAAAGCTTAACATATACAAAAGGACCCCTGGAAAGATTCATTGGCTGGAGAGAGAGGAACTCTGAAAATGTAATTCTATTTAGTGAACTTAAAAGGCTGGGAGTAGGGTGAGTGTCCATCTCTTCTCCCAGGTAACAACTGATAGGATGGAAGGAAATGGATTCAAGTTGTTTCAGGGGAGGTTCAGACTGGATACAAGATAAAAATTCTTTACTTAAAGAGTAGTAAGGCTTTGCAACATGGGAATAGTTGAATCACCATCCTGGAAGTGTTAAAAAACTCTGTAGATGTGGCACTTTATGACATCGTTTAGTAGATACGGCAGTGTTGGGCAGATGGTTGAACTTGACAATCTTAGAGGTCTTTTCCAACATTAAAGATTCTATGATTCTAATTGATGTTGAGCAAGAAATATGTGCTCACAGACAAAAAGGCCAATGGTGTTTTGGGGTGTATCAAGGTAAGTGTAGCAAGCAGGTCTAAGGAGGTTATCTTCCCCCTCTACT
>WAAB01023730.1:39944-93092 GCA_013389865.1 Piaya cayana | reverse complement strand
AGTCAATCTGAAACCTCGGAATGCCACAGCTTCAGCTTGTTGTCATGTTGATAAAATACACAGTACTGAGTATTATCCAAGTGGTCAGTTGTTTTTCATACCATAGCCAAGCTATAACTAGTTCAGATTTCCTTAAGATACAATTTATACAATGCTTCTGACCTTGATTTTACTATACAGACTTCAAAAATTTTTTTTTGGTGTTGCTTGTAAAATGTTTTTACATGTATTTTATGAAGTTCCCAGCAAGTACTGTAAAATATTAAACAGATAACAAATACACAAAGTTCTTACTGCACTNAGTGTTTTGGCGAGCACTGGTGCTCCCAGTACCCTTGTGTAGACCCCATCTGGCCCCATTGACATGCGTGTCCAAGTGGTGCAGCAGATTGCTAACCATTTCCCCTTAGATTATGGCAGCTGTCCAAAAACCACATCATAACTAGTCTGCTTGGAGCATGTGTACTTTACTCTGCACTTTTCTGTCCATTCATACCCAAATGTCTGTAGTAGATAAAACATTCTCATCTACACTTAACATCGAGTCAATCTGAAACCTCGGAATGCCACAGCTTCAGCTTGTTGTCATGTTGATAAAATACACAGTACTGAGTATTATCCAAGTGGTCAGTTGTTTTTCATACCATAGCCAAGCTATAACTAGTTCAGATTTCCTTAAGATACAATTTATACAATGCTTCTGACCTTGATTTTACTATACAGACTTCAAAAATGGTTTTTTGGTGCTGCTCGTAAAATGTTTTTACATGTATTTTATGAAGTTCCCAGCAAGTACTGTAAAATATTAAACAGATAACAAATACACAAAGTTCTTACTGCACTCTAATTGTTTTTTCATTATTTACCTCTATTAGAGGATAAATTTCGTATCAATATTCTATATGTTTAATATNACTAGTCTGCTTGGAGCATGTGTACTTTACTCTGCACTTTTCTGTCCATTCATACCCAAATGTCTGTAGTAGATAAAACATTCTCATCTACACTTAACATCGAGTCAATCTGAAACCTCGGAATGCCACAGCTTCAGCTTGTTGTCATGTTGATAAAATACACAGTACTGAGTATTATCCAAGTGGTCAGTTGTTTTTCATACCATAGCCAAGCTATAACTAGTTCAGATTTCCTTAAGATACAATTTATACAATGCTTCTGACCTTGATTTTACTATACAGACTTCAAAAATGGTTTTTTGGTGCTGCTCGTAAAATGTTTTTACATGTATTTTATGAAGTTCCCAGCAAGTACTGTAAAATATTAAACAGATAACAAATATACGAAGTTCTTACTGCACTCTAATTGTTTTTTCATTATTTACTTCTATTTCATATCAATATTCTATATGTTTAAACAACCTAACTATTTCATATGAAACACTAAAACCTTTATTACCTTATTTATGACAGGAATTATTGCAAGTTGTGCTTCAAAAGCAAGATAGAAGTTTGCCACTGTCTGAGCCTGAATGCCCTATAAAATAAATATTTAAAAAGTTTAACACAGAATCTTCCCAAGTTTTGGTGGTTTGTTTTGGTTTTTTTTAAGGCATACTATACAATATAAAATTACTTCACTATTCTATTCCACTCCTTCAATTCAAGGGATGAAAAATAAGTAAACATATGCAATGCTGAGAAAGAAAACAACATTCCTAATTGTCATTTCTTATAAGCAGACAAACTAATTATGCTACATGTGTGACAATTTACATGGAATTAGTAATAAATACGGTATTATGCATACATTATGCACCAGGTACATACTTTTGTGTATGTTATTTCATTTTTAGTATTCAAAGACATAATGGGTACCTCAAAAAACAGACCAGAAGCCTGGTTAAAAAAATTGCTGAAATTCTAAGTAGAAGAAATAATCAATAACACCACCTCATTTGCATCCACTACAAGTATGACACCTTGACAGGCAGACAGTGATCGTGATACTTCATAGCTGAAATCTACATGGCCCTGTGGAGAAAAAGTTTTACAATTTCAAGTACTTCTAGTCTTTTGCAAAGGCTTCTATATCATGTGTTCATTTTTATATATGTTCACAATTCTTGCAAAAAGCCAGAAATCTCCTACTTTAAAATATAATGATAACCAGCTTTTTGTGATTTAAACACTGTTTGTACTTAACTTACCGGTGTGTCAATAAGATTCAAGAGGTAGTTTACTCCATCGTGATTGTAAAAGAGAGATGCAGATTGTGCTTTTACTGTAATTCCTCTTTCACGTTCCACTTGCAGTTTATCTAGCACCTGTTTATTACGGTCAGTTTTAGCAATTGTTCCTAAGATTAAAAAAAACAAAACTTTTATTACTTCATTTAGTATACTAGCTCTCAAAATAAGTAATTCTTGTAAACATCATTAACTAGGAGAACACAGGACTTGCAGCTCCAGATGAAGTTTTTCTGTCCAATTAAGCTAAAGTTAGATTTTCATTTAAAAATAAAATTATGCGTCAGTTCTTAATATTTGCTAAATAAATTTTTACACATGATATCATCTAAAATACTTAACTGAATAAGTAGGATACAAACCCATGTAAGTCTAAATTGGCTATTAGGTAAAAAAGACTCCATTCAGTGTTAAATATGTTTGATGTTTAAAGAAACTTCACCTCCTATCACCAGAGAGCAGTTCTGTGCTCACAGCTCCAACAAATGCCAAACTCAAGAGTGAAAAGCACATTATCACAGACCTTGGCAGAGCTGAATTGAAAACTCCAAGCTATCACAGGCATCAGGTAAAACTGCCCATAGTGACACACAGGAGGTAATTGTGAAGAATAATTTTGATCAAAAGCTTCCTTTTTGGTAACTCCTTCAATGAGAAGAGGAAGACTTGTCCAAAGAGTATTTCTGAATGGCTAATTCAAGTCCCATGCTGAAATTAATCTCCTCTTGGGAGATACAAGAATTGCTTTACAGCTTACCTTCAGGAATCCTCCAAGGCAATGTTTGTGCCTCCTTTCCAAGGAAAGCCTAGTTTCAAAACCTCTTAAAAAATCCCTTAGCAATTCTGTTTCTCACTTTCAAAGAAAATAGATTTCCTTATCCTCAACAACACAGGAATAAAAACACTGAAGTCCAAGAAGTACTCTGATGAAAACAAGATTAATAGCTCTGAAAATGAAAAGTAACACAATTTCACCAATCCTTAGAGTGAAGGAAAAGTGAGTGAAGCCTATACAGCAGCTGAGAATCCATGGAATTTACACCTAAACACTAACACTTATTCTACACACTAAATGTAAATCAACATAGGGCTGTATATTTCTAAAACTTACTATGCAGCACCATATCAGCTTCAGCACTAGTGTCACCACCATGAAAGGCAATAGCTTATGGTTTGCTCACAAGAAGACATACTGTTACTTCCAGCTGAGTACAAGCAGTTTAAGTTCCTCCCTATTTCAATAACACTTTTGAAAACTACTCTGTTCAGAATTCCGAAGTCCAACAGTCCCCTTACGTCTACTCCAAAACTGGCAGTAAACATCAAACTCCTTGTGTACTGCTGAAAGAGACAGTTGGTCAAGACTCACAAAAGTGGCATCTTGAACAAGATAAGGCAGACCCGTTCAGTCTCTTTCCAAAATACATATTTCCTCGAGTGAATTGCATACTTCCTTTACCACTACTTGTAGGTAGATCTCAACCAGAAAGTATAACATATTAACATCTGTAACACTACACAACTGGCAGCCTAAAAGGACACACAACCTAGCACTAAAAGAACAATGTTATTAGAAATTTTAGTAATAATCAAAGCTCCAGAGTCTTACATATCACCTTACATGTCAAGAAAAGGCAGTATAAAATGAGAACACTTACCTGTAATTTCCAACAGTCTGTCTGCCAGAGTACTTTTGCCATGATCTACGTGAGCTATGATACTGAAGTTTCTAATGCTTTCAACAGGATACATTGACATATCAATTTTTTCCTGAAAAAGAGAAATTTACTTTCACAAACCACGGTTATGGTCTCCACATACAATATGACCTGGCCTTTTAAAAAAGAATTAACTCTTTTCTCTAGAAGAGGCATAGTTGGCTAAATGTAAATAATACAGAAACCCAGCTTTGTTTCTTTGGTTCATACACAGAAAGGTCCAACACTCAAAAAAATTTTCTTTGTGTTATTCCTGCTCATTCCAAAGCATATGACAATTTGGAGAAAAGTGGCTTCTTTGCTTTTCAAAGCTTTCAGCATCAGGAACCAGGACACTTCTAATGGCAATCAGTAACATTTTACTAAAAAAGCTCTGGGCTTTAGAGACAAACAAAGTGCATCTCTCTCCCACAGGCCACGCACAACAGCTCCGGGCCAGGCAAAGGCCATGGCAAGCCCACAGTTCTTTGCAAACATCAATACAGGGCACCTGCCACATCCCTTGTGATGTACTTGTGAGTGTAATCTGCACTGATGAGGCCAGATCTTGAGTAGTGGGTTCATTTTTAGGCCTCTCACTATAATAAAGACATTGAGGTCTTGGAGCATGTCCAGAGAAACGCAACTAAACTGGTAAAGGGGCTGGAAAATGAGTCTTATGAGGAGCAGCAGAGGGAACTAGGGTTGTTTAACCTGGAGGAGGCTGAGGGAAGCCCTTATCACTCTCTACAACTACTTAGAAGAAGGCTGAAGAGAAGTGGGTATTGATCTCTTCTCCCAGGTGATAGGACAAGAGGGTATGGCCTCTAGCTGTACCAGAAGTTCAGATTGGACACTAGGAATAATTTCTTCACAGTACAAATTCTCAAGCACTAGAACAGGCTTGTGTCACCATCCCTGGAGGTGTTTAAAAGGCGAGTAGATGAGGTACTTGGAAACATGACCTAGTAGTAGACACGTGCAGTTGGAGTTGATGAATTCTAAGGCCTTTTCCAACCTAATGATTGCATGCTCTGCCTCGGCTCGGCACAGTGAGCTCTCCTACCGTCAAGGGGATGCAGAGGCAGAGAAATGGCTACTCCAGGAGGGCACAGCCTGTCCCGAAAGCCCACCTTCCACCGCCCCACGGCGAAGCGCCGCCTGCCCTTCCTGGGCCTCGCCGCAGACTCGACTCACCTCACCGCGGGAGCCATACAGCCGCTCGCACGCCGCAGGCCACCAGGACGGAAGGCTCAGCGGGCCGGCGGCGGGGCGGGGGCTCCACAGCCGGGCCCAGCGCAGCGCTGTCCTGCCGGCCAGGACCATGGCGCCCGCGACCGGGCTCAGTCCCTCACAGCGCAAATGGGGACTCAGCCGCCATTGCAGAGAGCGCAAGCGCCGGAAGTGCTTCGCATGCGCCGGAAGTGCCCCTCCGGCAGCGAGAGGCGGGCGCGCTCAGTCTTGCCCCGGACCGCTCATACAGCTGGCGGTGCGGGGTCACTGCCGTAGCTGAGGTCCGCCTCGCATTGATGCTGTCGGGGCGCTACAGCCCGTCGGCCCGCACCTTCGCCTGGAGGTGCGTGGCTGCTGGCCGTCCCCTCGCTGTCGGTTTCGTCCCGGGTCGGGAACGCAGCCGGGTAGGAGCCGAGCTGCACCTGGAGGCCCCTGTAACCCTCCCGAGGGGGAGCCTCCGCGGGGCGTCCCGTTTGGCTTTGTAAGAAACACTCAGTGGTAAAATACCGAGAAGGGGTCATCAGGCACTCGAACAGGCTGCCCAGGGAGGTGGTTGAATTACCATCCTTGGAGGTGTTTAAAAGACGGGTAGACGAGGTACCCAAGGGCATGATTTAGTGACAGGAATGGTTAAGAGTCCGTGATCTAAGAGGTCTTTTCCAACCTAGTGATTCTGTGGTTCTAAGGATAAAGTCTTCGAGGCAGAGGTGATAGCATTTTTGTTTTGCAGTTCTGTGCTGAGTTGGATGCCCTTCTAACGAGTGCATCCCATCTTACAGAAGCAGTGAGTATACATGCTAGTTTAAGACAAAGTACTGTGTAAGTCCTCAAAGAATGTTTATTTTTGTAGGTTATCTAGTCACTTCTGGAGATGCCCTTCAGGTTATCTCCTGGTCTAAAAGCTGTATCTTACAAGACAACATAAGCATATCAATAAATTATCGCAGCCCTAAGACAGGTTATTTCCTGATCTAACCCAAGTACATCTTGCAAAACAACTAAGCATGTTAATGAATTCTCACTACTTAAGAGAGTGTTTATTCTTTCAGGTTATTTATCAATGTCTGGAGATTGCATGTTATCACTTGATACAAGATGGATTTGTATAAAAAGATAGTTAAACATGCAAACCAGCTGCAGCAAAACTTATCAACTAATTCCTACAGCTTCTGTGAAAAGAGAGAGCAATTAGGCCTAGTTGCTGTTACCTAGTGTCCTAGCAACTGCTACCTAAAGGACAGCTTGCCTGCCTGTTTTTCTCTAGCTTTCCCTCACTAGAGAGCACAAATTGTACTTTTTTCGAGTTTTACAAGCTTTTGGAACTTCATGGGTGGTTTTGGAGTTTGGTGGTTTTTTTTGGTTTGGTTTGGGTTTGGTTTTTTTTTCCATGATAGGTGGCTTTTATGTCTTAAAGTGATACGTGCTTTGAGCTAAAGTAATTGTTTATCTAAAAGAGGACCAGTTTTATAAAGAACAGAATAGCTTGTCAGGTAAGATTAAGAACGAGGGAAGCCACATTGCTGCACTAGCAGAAAAGGACTGTCTTTTGGGAATTTTGGGCTGTACCCCCGTAAGGTCAGAAGCTTGCTNAAAACTTATCAACTAATTCCTACAGCTTCTGTGAAAAGAGAGAGCAATTAGGCCTAGTTGCTGTTACCTAGTGTCCTAGCAACTGCTACCTAAAGGACAGCTTGCCTGCCTGTTTTTCTCTAGCTTTCCCTCACTAGAGAGCACAAATTGTACTTTTTTCGAGTTTTACAAGCTTTTGGAACTTCATGGGTGGTTTTGGAGTTTGGTAGTTTTTTTTGGTTTGGTTTGGGTTTGGTTTTTTTTTCCATGATAGGTGGCTTTTATGTCTTAAAGTGATACGTGCTTTGAGCTAAAGTAATTGTTTATCTAAAAGAGGACCAGTTTTATAAAGAACAGAATAGCTTGTCAGGTAAGATTAAGAACGAGGGAAGCCACATTGCTGCACTAGCAGAAAAGGACTGTCTTTTGGGAATTTTGGGCTGTACCCCCGTAAGGTCAGAAGCTTGCTAATGAGGAAGACTTTGAGCCTTCATCTTTGGGCCGTCAGGAGGGGTCCTCAAGACCACTCAGAGCACCAACTGCACATGAAAACGAGGTGTGGAGATATGTTAATGATTTCTTAGAAAAGAATGAATATGTAATACATTTTGGGGATATGAATTTGCATAGATCTATAACATAAAAGTCACTGGGTTTTCTTGCTTGGTGTGCATGTCTGGAAGAGCGATCCTCCATACACCTAGCATTGTAAATAAAGAATACCTGCTTAATGACCATCCAGTTGTTGAGTCATTATCTCAGAATCGTTACCCAGCTGCATCTAGCCTCCCACTTTTTTTGAGGAGTCCTATAATGAAAGGGGAGTTGGAAACTCCATCCTTTGAATCACTTGCAATGATGTAATTTAGAGGAAAAGCTTAGTTTCCAATTGCCACATCTTGGAGCTGTTGCAAGGCATGGAATACTTCTGTCCTGAACTTGTTTACTGACATTACAAAGGTATCTTGCTTTGTATGCTACATTGCCACCTTACAGCTGATCTGGCCTTATGGTTTTGATTTGTAGAAACCTAGAAGCAGAAAAATATTGTCATATTCTTAGATATATTTTCTGTGTGTTATCAAAGTCTTGTGGCTTGACATTGTCTTTTCCAGGTATATTTCTAGCTTATATTTTTCCTATGTTAGTTTTCATTATGGCCTGTTTATTCTTGTGATTTGTTTGTGCTTGAAAATTTTGCATTACCATTTTACAGACCTGGGAAAACATGCAGGCATATGGTCACTGCTCAATTTATGTGCATTGGCTTTGTCTTTCTCATTTGCTCAATATCATCAGTATTTCAGCAACAGCTACATAAAATATTTCAGAAATGCCAGCAGGCTACTTAACTAAGAAAACTCCAAATATTTTTATCAGAGTCATAATCTAGAGATGTGCCAAATAAGACAGAATGTATTTTTAGGGCAAAGCCATTTAAAGGAGGTTTAATTTCAGGATATCAGTATAAAATTCTTACTCCATCTTAAGTTACAATTATTTGGTCTCAAACATCTGCATAGAAGTGTCTGATATGTGATGCAGATGGTGCAAGAGTTCTGCACGTACTGGCTTGGGAGCATGTGGTAGTGAATTTGCCAACATTGTTCAGCATGCTGTGATGATCACATTAAATTTGGGTAGTAATGGCCAAGAGAATCCTTCAGCAACTTCATGGAAATACACAGGGAGAGAGAAGTGTGTCCTTTAATAAAGAATGAGCTTAATGGGAACCATGGACCCAGGGACATGATTCAGAGTGTGTGTTTGAGTACAGCAGCCAAATTTGGAGGAAAACGCTGTTCCTGCTGTACACTGATTAAGTTTGATGCACTATAGATATTGTCTTACCTGTGTGCAGTAACAGAGACATAAGTATACAGCAGCCTTGTGATATCTGAAGAATATTGTCTTCACTCTTCCGAGAGACAAGAATGCCAACAAATCTAAGAAGGTACTCTGTTAGCAGAAATGAAACTAATACATTTAGCAACATATGTTCTTCATGATATGACATGCACAAAATCACAGTCACAAAAGTACCCACAAAAGTGAAAGTTATTACAAACCATAGAGCATGACTGAAGGTTGCACTTGCATTCCATATCTGCTCCTTAGGGAACAAAGACTTATGTTTGCACCACATGTATACCAAGCTAGCTGAACATGGACAGGATTCAAGGAGTCATGCTTGAGTAGTTAGTTGAGTAGTGAGGTTATGTGCTGCATCAACATGCTGGAACTCATTCTTGTCTTACTGGCATGGGGAGAACGCCTCTGGAGTGAGTGCTGGTCCATGTAGGCAGACAGCAGACCTTAAGGCTGAGCTACTGGCAGGTCCATGTATTTTGGAATACTGAAATAAATGAAGGAAAGCAGGAATGGAACTGCTTTTCAAGTATGACTCCTAGTCATGTGAACACAATATATTAATACAGATTCAGATCGATGGTCCATCAGTAAGCCGGGATAGAGCATAGTGAAAATGGCAGAGTCATCTTTCTTTACCTCTCTTTTTCAAATTGGATAAATATATGAGGCAAATATTAAGATTTTTGATCAATTTACTTTGAGCTCCATATGCAATGGTACACATTTACTAGAACAGTTATGGAAAGATGTCCAGTTCAGCAGAATGATAAAGTATTTGTAGGACAGTAAATCAGTAGCATATAACATGAATTTTCAGTTGCTCCATTTATGTGTCAAAATGTGATGGATTTACACAATTAAAATTTCCTGTACTTCAAAAGCCATTAGTCATAGTAAGGAAAAATTAAAAGTACTTATCATTAGCCTTATTGAGTAGCATTGAAACTAACCACATAAAATAGTAAATTCAAATATTTATAGATTGGTGACTGAAAACATGAAAACAAAATATAAGCATAATTTTTTGTCTGGCATCTATCTTCTTATAGCTACACATGAATGCAGTATTGAACGACCTATCAATAATTAATTCAGCTGAAGACTTCTGTCATTGTTTCAAATCAGTCAGTGTTAAGTGTTATGTCCTGGCAGTTGCATTCAATGGAAACAGATATGTTCTCTAGGTGACATGGTGTTATAACCAGCCTGAGTTTTAACAGGAGTTGTGTGTTTTCCCATAAAATGACAAAATTGCAGAAGTAAGCATTTACACAGTCAGTGACCTGGGTCATCTGCTAAGCTTCTGTTAAATGTGACTGTCACAGGCTGGAATAGCATACCATAATGCAGTAAATGTTGTAAAAGGGAAAGAAGGATTTCCCTGACAGTAAAATACGAGCTAAAAAAATGCGGATAACATTTCTTAGTGTAATACAGATATATGCAAGCACAAGGCCAAGCGGATTGGTAAGCAATGGTATTTATGAAATCGTAGAATGATAGCACAAGCAGGTTGAAAGAGACCCACCGGATCATCGAGTCCAACCGTTCCTATCAAACACTAAACCATGGCCCTGAGCACTTCGTGCACCTATGCCTTAAACACCTCCAGGGAAGATGAATCAACCACCTCCCTGGGCAGCCTGTTCCAATGGCCAATGACCCTTTCTGTGAAAAAATTTTTCCTTATGTCCAGCCTAAATCTCCCCTGGCAGAGCTTGAGGCCATTCCCTCTTGTCCTGTCCCCTGTCACTTGGGAGAAGAGACCAGCTCCCTCTTCTACAACTTCCTTTCAGGTAGTTATAGAGAGCAATGAGGTCTCCTCTCAGCCTCCTCTTCTCCAGGCTACACAGCCCCAGCAATCTCAGACGTTCCTTGTAAGGCCTGTAATACAGGCAGAGAGCGTACCACTTGCTATTCCTTCAGCAATGCACCTCCTTTGGAAGCAATCTTTGATAGCTCTGTGAGACTCTGGAAAGGTAGAAATAAAGCCAGGACAAGATGTCCTGGTGGTGGTGGTAAAAAAGGGGGATTGGGGAGGATGAGTTGCTTCTATACTTCTTTACCTCATTAGTGAGGATTTCTGTATCAGAAGCATGGGTAAGTACATCACAGGTTTGTATTCTACACAAGTAGTTGTTATGCAAATAGACTAGCTGTGACAAAAGCCTTTCTTGTTACTGGGAAGCGCTGCTGCCAGCAGATACTAAAAGCTAGTGACTTACTTAAAAATAATGTTAGCTGAAATTTCCCCTTTCTGTAAAATGTATTCTCCTTAGCCAAATTCAAAAGTTTACATTACACAGTAGTTGGCTGACTGAATTAAAAGGACAAAAATTTACCCTGAAAAAATCCACAACCCAAATCTAAGAAAACAAAGCCAAGGTTAATGAATTTCAGCTTTGGACCTCCTAAAGTAAACATGTTATATAACACTAACACTCATCTTTTAAATACATATCTACGTGGCAGAGTGAGGTGCCCGAACAGACACCTGAATTAATTAACCTAGTCTGCCAGTGCCTTAACCAGAAGATGTCACCCAATTTTTCTCAGGTTATCTGAGTTTGACAGGCTTTTACTGTTCTTGGAAGGACCAAGCCTAGCAAATTTTTTTTCCTGTTTTTTTTCTTTTCCTTTTATTTTTTCTATTTTTCTTTTTTTTCTATTTGCAATCAAAAAAAGCCAAGTCCAACGTTTACATTGTACTTGCTAATTATCTGCTATAGACCTTTCTTAGCCAAAGTTATGACAGAGGGAGAACAGTGCAAAATAACAGCAGTGACTGGAGTCAGTATTTTGCTTTAGGCTGATAGTGAATTTCTGTTTTGGAGCCTTTCCTTGACATTGAATTGTCACATTACCACAATATTCAAATTCTTCTCCAATTGTGCTTGAAAATGCAGCTTAAATATTTTTTTCTTGGCCCTCTGTGGTTATGATGGCTGAACATTTCTGTTGTAGCCAAGCTGACAAAGATAGAATCTTCCTGTTTAATCTTCAAAAAACACAGCAGAAACCAAGTGAAACAGCAGTGTTTTTGTCTGTGAAAAAAGAGACCTGAGATGATTGTAGTCTAATAAAAAGAAAAACAGAATGTTTCCTTTTTTTTCTGTAAGTGATGCCAAATTACCTGCTTCTAGACCATAGCTTAAAAAGGAAATAGAGTATACAGTGAAATATGTAACTTAGCAGAATAATTGCTATTTTTCTTTACATTGGAAACCTTTGTCATTTAAGACATTCATCTCCTATATTCTACTTGTTAAAAAGACAGTATTTTAGAATTATGTTACTGTTTACTTTTCTGGGTTCATAATTCCAACGTATTTTAATGAACAGTGATTAAGAATATTTCTTCCTTTTCCTCTCCCCCACATGAAGTTCTCTGTATAGACTGTGATTAGCACCTTTTCATGTGTTTAATAATATAATGGATAATTATCTGTTTTAATTTTTTCTTGAGAAGGCTTAATAAATATTAGATGGTTTCCTATTGGCTTGATTTGGGTTTACAAAATAGTTCAAACATGTTTAATAAGTTGTATTGTTTTAACAAACTGCATATTGAGTAAAATGCTTGAACAGTAAAGATTACTAATGAGAGGAGTTTTATTTCTTTAGAAATGTCTTCTGCATAGAAATGTGGCATTTTAAAGTGTGTTTTCAGCCTTGTTTTATCCAGTTAGTTTTACAGGATTATTCTAAATCTTAGAGGATACTTTGTAAATGATGTATTATAGCATGCTGAATAGATAAAGTGTGTATTTAGTGAAGTAAATTGTCTCCCAGGAGACATGGCCCTGAACTAAAGCTCAGTGTAGACATTTCAAAATACTTAAGGAGTGATATGTATCTGGATAAAAAGGAAAAAAAAGGGAAGATGTCCTTCATGATTCACCTTTACGTAATAAAGTTTCTAAGACTTCCTAGATTTAATTCTTCTTTGTATTAGAATTATTAATTAAAACCAAGTAATCTTTATTTAGAAGGCTATCAGTGATACAGAATCTTTTTCCACATGGGACAATTACTTTAACAGCTGCCTAGTTTTAAATCTTAAAAAAACCCTGGACTTATTTCTATTCTGAATTACTCTATTATCAACTGCCTGTTGCCAAGACTGAAAAGATCATCATGAAAGTTTGTCTCCCATATAAGTTCTTACCTGATCAGTAGGCCTCCCTTAATATCTTATTTATAAACCATACTAAGTTCCTGGAGTTTTTGATGGAAGGAATTAAGTTTCTCTTATAGTTTTTCTTTCTGTCTTCCCCAATTAATTGGTTTTCCTATCCTATTTTCATCATTATCTACAAATAATTTCTTAATGAGAAAACACTAGTAGCATAGCCTTCCCTTTCCCATAATTAACCTTCTTGGGTGTTAAAAGATGCTTGTTTTTCCACAAAGTTTTTGAAGCACATGCTCCCACCATGCAAACAGAAAGTGCTCTCTTTGTCCCTAGATGTGTAGCTTTGCCTTTGGCTACATCATAAATAACTGGTTTTACTAAGCCCACCTTACAATTCAATTCAGATTGTTTTGCATCAGTCTCTTGTCCTTCAATTATATAAGAAATCCTGCATCTTTCCCTGATTTTAAAATCTATTAGAAATGACTTTTTTCCCAGAGGTACTAGACAGAATTGTTAAAAACTATACAGCCAAGGAAAAACTCTGCTAGACTTGTACTAGAAACACAAGTACTTAGTGATCATTTTCTCCCACTATACGTCTGAGACCTAACAAGTAGACTAAACCATTTGTTGTGCAGTGTAATTGTTGTTTTGTTATGATTTCTTAATTAAATACTGGACATCATCAAAGTCACATACCATACAGAAATCTACATATTTTATATTGAAAGTATGATCTACTGCCTCTGTCAGCCCAGCTTGTAACCTCATTTTAAATAAGAAATCAGGTTACTTTGATGGGATGTATTTTTCACAAATCCACGTTGATTGGCATTAATTATGTTATCCTTCTTTAATACTTAATTATAGTCCTGCAGCATCCATTCCATTATTTTGTGTATGATTGACATCCAGCTGACAGGTCTATAATTGCCCTCTTTAGAAGCTGAAACACGTTTGCTCTCTACCACTGTTCTGGAACTGACAGATTGTTTCAAGAGTTGCTGAAAAGCAATGTTAATGGTGCACAGAGCTTGTCAGGCAGCACTTTTAAAAGTTTTGTATGCAAATTATCTAGAAATTGTGATTTTAAAATATGTCTGCAATATTTTCTGGTATTGCTATTAGAATGCTTTTATTTTTACCCTTGTTATGATGTGACTTACATATATGCATATTTCTGCGTTGTGTTTTGACAGAAATTAACTGTTCTGTATCATAAATATTATTTTTCATGTAGTCACATAATGAATCAATATGATTGGAGGTTTTTTCCCCTTAAAACATTAGAGAGTCATCACTTACCATCTTTAACTCTGCTAAACAACTCTCGTAATAACTCTACTTCTTATCTCCTTATTTACAGTAGTTATTATCAACTTGCATGTTTTGTCATTTCTGGATTTTTTTTTCTTATATCTTCTGTTTCAAGACCTCCTGTAAGTAAGCGAGTCACTGTCTGCAGCAGCTGCAAGTTCATTAGGCTTCCTTCCAAGATACATGTTTACTCTGTCCCCATTTCAGGGATTCTCTGTGTGCTGTAGGAACAAAATCTCTGTGCACTGCATTAAGTGTGGCATGCTGTGACATACTGTGACATCCCCATTTCTCCACACCACAAGGTCTTTCAGCTTCTATGGTTGGATCCACTCCATCTGCTCCCCAGTTGCTACCTGAGGTTAACCCTTCCTTCATATTTGGTAGTTCTAAAAAACAGATTCACAATTGCATTAACCTGGAGTACTTGTAGGAATGCAATGCTGCAGTCATTCTGCTCCCCTCAATACAGATGTCTCAAGGACTCAGTATCTTCTCATGACAGACCTGGCAAAGAAATAACATTTTCTCAAAACTGGTGTTTGGTTTGGAACATCACGTCTTCTAAAGGTTTCTGATTGAATGGAGGAGCTCCAGAGGCTTGAAACAATATGAAAATGTCTATAAAATAGCTTTGTCAAAATAGTAAAGAAAGGGAAAGGTAGCCACCATGGGATTGCATAACCTGTGCACTTATCAATACAGTTGTCCAAGCAGAATATATCTCATGGGTTTCTGTAGTGCAAATCTTAATTTTGATCATTGCTTCCCACCATCTCTGCCACCCTCATAAACATAACTTCTCAAGACTTTAGCAAACTGAGAGCTGCTACATTTTTCACTCACAGAACCATCAGTCAAATCTTGCAGCCCAATGCATGCTCTGTAAATGCAGCATACAGTGGTAGCAGGAAGCTTGAGACTCATGGGAACACTATCATTTCTTAAAGCCAAGAAAATAAAAGAGAATATAGACAGGTTAATATAGCCAATAACATTATTAACAAAAAAAATCACCTCATTTTAATTTCACCATATGTTTAGTATAACAAAACATTGCATAACTGAATAGACTTAACTCATTCCTTTCTTCCCATTGATTAGATGTATATTTTAAGGAAATGTACCACAGTAGCTGAAAGCAGTAAGAACATAAGAAACACTTCATTGGGTGAGATGAATGGTTTGACCAGTCCGGTATTTTTCCCTCAGCAGCAGTAGCAGGAGATGCTATTTAATGGGAGTTTGCAGGCTTGGCACAATATTCTACTTACCCTTGGTAATGCCCCACTTTGCCTTCTCTCCAGTATGAAGAATCCCAGCTTCCATCCCTTCTGTCATTTTTCTTGCAATACATTACATCCGCTTTAACTCTAGTGTCTCACCATCTCTTCTGATGTTGTTATTTTCTGGAAGCAAAAGAGATGAATTAGTACTTCATAGCTGTTTAAACATGGGGTCCCAATGGGACAGTCCTGAGGATGACAACAGTAATGTGGCAGGGTGTGTGAACCATATCTGGAGGAACAAAATCCATGTTCCTTGCTGTTTCTATTCAGTTCCCTCCAGGCATAGATCAAACCAAGGTCATTAATCCTAATTTTAATTGCTTTTCTCTCTCATTAAGTTGTCTGTGTTAGAAAGCTAGATCATCCAGCTGTGGAGAAGGGGCAATTAAAATCATTTTGATGGTTATTGCCTAAAAAGACTTGCAAGTAAAGAAAATGTTCCTGAGCAGACGAGAAAGGATTGTTCATATTGGACACAAGTATTGAAGATGTTTCAAAAGGTCAGCTTTGAGGATTTAATTTGCAAAACACAGTACCTTGTGAATAACAGTCATATCCTTAATTCTTATTTTCAATGACAATAGAAGAATGGAAGTCTTCTGTACCTTTATGCTTTTTTTTTAGTCCGTATAAGTCCATAATCTAGCAATATCTATGTTGTATAGCTTGTTCAGCCAGATAAATTAGTATTAATATAATAAATTACTAAATTAATAAAAATAGTAGTAATGTTTGAAAATTACATTATCTATTCCTGAGTACTTCTTCAATCTGTAGCAATAAGAACTGCTTAGCAGCACAATACATGACAGGCTTTCTTTTTTATCTTTCCAAAAGAAGTTTTAAAAGGAGTAAACTGATATACAGTGAACACTCTAGTAAACCTTGCCTGAAAATTTTACAGTTTTTCCTTTCTTAGTCATCCTAGCAAAACCATTTTAGTTTTTTTCCTTCTTATTCAACTTAATGCTAAAACAAAGTTTATAGTGATCATTTTAATAAGCACTTCCAAAAGCAATTTATCCGTTAGAATTTTTGCTCTGATATTTGTATAACTGGGTCCTGGTGACAGCAGTTTTTACTGCACAAGGGTGTATGTCCTGCTATACGCTTTCTTCCTATTTGTAACTTGCGTGATCCCCCTGGCATCTGTCTGACTTTTGCCAAGGTCAGGATATACTCAGCTAAATAGAGGAGGCCTTGGTAGGAGGCCCATATTAATGGTTCGTGAATGCTTTAGGTTTATTTCTAAGATCTGGATTTATTACTTCTTCTCCCCACCTTTGGGAGCAAAGCAATGACAACTAAAAGAGGCTTTCACTGTATTATTTTCTCTTAGTTTAACACTACTGCCCTATGCAACACCTGATATATACATATATATATGTAAATAATAATAAGAGCAAACCAGCAGCTGTATCTAGAGATCTATTGCATGTTTTACAAACCACCGACCAGGTTTTTTTTTCTGCTCTTTATCTGTCCTTAAGCCTTTCTACACTCCTCCGTACATAATTACTCTAGGCACAGAAGGGAAGCTGTAATATGCCTGAGAAGCCCTTTAAGGATGACAAATTCATCTGTGTGTTTTTCCAAAAAGTAAAACTTACCTTCTGGAGTTAACATCCCCCTTAGGCAACTTGTGATCCATAGATTATTGATGCAAAATGCTGTGGTTGCCCTTTTGAAACCTTTATAGCTTACAGAGCCTGTATGTACTTTTTCTAAAGAAATAATTACAGTTTGTCCTTAGGAGCTTTGTGACCTCCACACAGAAGAAACTTTTTTACTAAACTGTTTCCTCATCTCCTGATTCCTTTCCAATTTCAGAAGACCTATTATGATTATGCAGGATGCAGCGTTGTGGTTTTGTGATTCCACTAAGAGCCCTGCAAAAAGGAGATACTATGCAACACACTTCTCGAATGCTGAGTATCTTTATTGTGTTTGTTTAAATACTGTTGTATATTATTTTCAATCTTGTCTTATACAAGGCTTGCCACAGAACCAACTTTTCTATGAAAAGTAGAAAAATTCTGTCCTAGAAGTTTAGAATTTTATTCCCAGCTGTACTGCTGACTCTGTGAGGTACAACCTATCAGGTAACATTTAAAAAGATTACCTGAAGTCCCTTTTCACTTGTAAAACAACAAAAATACTGTCTTCCTGTGTACAACACTTTACAATCTGTTGAGTAGAGCCCTATAAAACAGTAAAAAATTATTGTGTTTTCTGTGTTTACTAATGTTTCAGTATTCCTGGAAATTATG
The DNA here is from genome assembly GCA_013389865.1 of Piaya cayana. Lineage (NCBI taxonomy): Eukaryota > Metazoa > Chordata > Aves > Cuculiformes > Coccyzidae > Piaya > Piaya cayana. Next base: position 75,504 of record WAAB01023730.1, on the reverse strand, counting down.
TTCTGTTAGTCAATGCAAGGGTAAGCCAGTGAGATATGTGACAAGAACTCCACTGTGGACTAAAAATCTGCATGGAAGGAGAGGAATAGTTGAAGCCATACAAAGCAGTAGTTTTGGTAACTGTTGGAAGTCAACAAATCCATTCCACATAGAATTAAGGATATCATGGTCTCATCAAATGATTTTCTGCCCTTTTCTTAGTTTTGAGTCTATACTCTTGTGGTTAGCATTCCTCCACCACAAACATAATGGCTGTGAATGACCAGAGAAGTCAAAACAGAAAGTCATCTCATCAGCTATGACAAGGATAAAATGCATGGGGAAGTATATGATTTTTTTCCCTCTATACTTTCCTAGTTTTTCAATATGAGTGTGTTTATCTTTCATGGACTTGTTCCAGATTCATATAAATATTAGACATGCGTAGTTTCCTTTGCCAAGGGTTCCACAGGTCTGTCACACATGAACCTCTTATTTCTTGGCTTCAAACCTAGGGCCAAAACTTTGTAGGTTTTTTAATTCTTTCAGAAGAAAGAGTCAATGGTTTATTCCTACCTACCAGTCCATGCCACTCATAATTTTCTAAACCATTACTAACTGCTGGTCTGTCAGCCCAAGAACTCCTCACTGATCTCGGGTTTTTTCACACTTAACCTTGTTCCATGCATACTTGCCCTTCTCTCAGCCCGTCACCATTCTGCTAAACCCTTTCTGAGGCAGGGAAGCTGGAACTGCTCACAGCATTCAAGTTGTCAGTGAATCACATATTCATACAGCTTCTTTATTTTATTGTCTTTTCCTAATAATTTCTTACAATGGAATTGTGATTTTGACTGCTAGTGGATGTTCATAAGTAAAACTATTAATGCAGGAATCCTTAACTTCTTCCTTGTTTGTTCAAGTCTAACAAACTTGTTCAGCATAAAATAGGAACATCTTAACAGCTTTGGAATTCACTTTTTGTTTTCTTCAACTTCTTATCCACCCTCGGAAGACCTGTCAGAGGGAAGAATGAGGGTGTTACAGTAGATGTGTGTGAGTCTCATTTGCATATTATTTAGTTAGTAGACACTTTATATAAAGCAAGTAATTCATTTGGTGAAAAAATATTTCATAGAAATAATAAATGCTATATTTCTTTGCAATTAAATTTTCTTCTCTTCTTTAGCAACATATTTTAATAATTTCCCACTTATAAAATTATTAATGGGGCCTGTAAATGTAAGTAATTAAGCTTAAGCCTTGCTGAATTAATCTTTAATGTGATTAATTTTTACATTTGAAAAAAACCTGTTGAATAATTGACAAATTGCTAGGATGGATTCATTCTACATATCCATTAACTTTGAGTAAGAAATATAGGGTTATATAGCTGATTCTATAGCCAGAATTTTACAGCCTTTTGTATCTTATATCATTTAATCCCATGCCATCTGTTTTTTTTTTAAAAAAAGGTTTATTATAAATGTTTTAAATATTTAAATGGCCACACTTTGTCAGAAATGGTGAAAATGAAAATGTAAGCTTATGAAAACTGATATTTCATTTTTCCTGCTTTCTCTNAATTATTAATGGGGCCTGTAAATGTAAGTAATTAAGATTAAGCATTGCTGAATTAATCTTTAATGTGATTAATTTTTACATTTGAAAAAAACCTGTTGAATAATTGACAAATTGCTAGGATGGATTCATTCTACATATCCATTAATTTTGAGTAATAAATATAGGGTTATATAGCTGATTCTATAGCCAGAATTTTACAGCCTTTTGTATCTTATATCATTTAATCCCATGCTATCTATTTTTTTGAAAAAAGGTTTATTATAAATGTTTTAAATATTTAAATGACCACACTTTGTCAGAAATGGTGAAAATGAAAATGTAAGCTTATGAAAACTGATATTTCATTTTTCCTGCTTTCTCTATTTTCCTAGCAGTTTAGTTTCGAAAAGGCTCCGAATTTCTTGTAGAAATTATCATATTTTTCCTCCACTCTGTTCATCTTTTTCATACTCATCAGTATCAATTCTCATTTTCACTTTTGATCATTAGACCTAGTTAATTCTTTTTTTCCTCAGATTATTAACATCAAAGAAAGTGAGGTTACATTCTGTTCTAAAACCTTGAGGTACAATTTCTTTTTTCCTTAAGTTAATACATGCATGACAGCCTTCTCTAATGGGGAGTGTCAATGGTGCACTGAACATCAGGTGTCTGCAGAAATACCCAGCCTAGGCATCCCTTTATTCGGTCTGCTGACTTTTACCAGTAAATATCAATTGTGCGGCTCTTTCTGCACAAAACTTCAGCATAGTTGCTCTATCTATTGTGATCATGGGTACATCAATTTTCCTAGTTTCTCTCTGATCCTTTTCAGCCATATAATTTTTTTTTTCACCTCAGAATGGTTTTGCTTCATCCTCAAGCCTGCCCCAAGTAAATTAATTTCCTATTTGTAGATATTATTACTGGAAAGGACTTGCACTATCTAGTTTATAGGCTTGGATAAACAAGGTCATGGAGTATTACTGAATTAATTACCTAGCTGAGCTAAAATATAATAACTCATCTAATAATTACATGTCCTATTATGGGAAAGTTACTAGCAGTGTTATGAAACCACTCTTTTGGTCTACTGCTGCTGTCACTGCAAAAATTTTCATGCTGTTCTGCTCTGAGTTTAATTTTACTGTTGACTAAGAGCTGCACGGATCTTTTTACTAAAAGCTATCTGTTTTGTCCTAGCAGAGTCTGGTCAAATCATCCTCTGACTGGCTGTGGTTGTTAGATTTTGCTTCAAAATGTCTGCTAAATAAAGTTTATAAAGCTTCTGTCCTGTACTGTAAGACACCATTGCAAATCCTCCGGTCTTTCACAATTACATTTGAGACACATTAGATAGCGCTTATTTAATCAGTATAGTGGTTGTCCCATTGAGCAGTGGTGGTTCTGTAGTCATTGAAGCAAAATCAAGTAAAAGACCTTGTATAAATATAGGTCGTCGGTGGTTACCTTTCCCAACTGCAGATCTTGTTAGAAAATAAATTAGTTTGAAATGTAGTCTCCAAAAGCCTGTGTTGATTGGATCCATTGATTCAGTTATTTATTATTTGAGCCCATAATTTCCTAGAATTAATATTATGGTGACAGGCCAATAATTACTCAAAACATCTAATTTAAGCTGGGATAAAATGATCTTCTGAGACTTTCCCATTGTTTCACAGCACAATAATGTGGAAAATTATTGGCCAGTTCTTCTGAAACTTTTAGATGCAGAATTTTACAATGTTGATTTCAGCATTTCTAATTAAATATTTCTGCCTTTTTAAAAATAGATTCCTTTACTTTTTCATCTGATATGAAAATAGCAGTAATGGTATGATTATGTCTGCTTCTAATACACTTGGACAGACCTTGTTTTGATTGGTCACTTCAAGTGGCTTTCTTTTCTAACTGTGATATGTTAAACAGCTGTTAAAATTTTCTTCAACCATTCCCCACTACTAGTAACTGTATTTTTTCTATATAAATTCCTTCTCTGAAGTGCCTTGTCTGATAATTATTCCCAGTTCTTATCTGGGAGCCAGTATACATATATGTATATATACTTGTATGCAAAATACGTATCTATGTATATAACATCTTCTAACTGAAAATAGCAAAGTAACAAAGTCCATTTTGTAATTAAAATAAACAGCCATAACCCTACTAAATAAGCATTTATCTATGCCAAAAGTATTTTTATAATTAACTTCTTGAAAAATAGAAGTTAATCCTATATCATTCCCTAGGCTGATTTGGTATAAACAATATCAAACCATATAATCTAAACTGAGATGATTAGACATTATAGAGATTAGCAGTTCACTAAGAACTGAAACAAAAAATTCACCTTAGTGGGTGTAGCAACATGAATTGTTTTTCTGGAAATGGCAAGTGAGAAATTTAACAGCATGATGAGAGCTTAACAATAATTGTAATAAACACAATACTTAGGTTACCCCTACTTAGCAGAAACAGATGTTATATTTTTCTGTTTCTCACCACCCTTCAGTTCTGGGCTCTTTTTTGGACATACGTACTGAGGGGAAACGTAATATACTTCATTTTTTCTTATTTAAAAATGCACCTATATTCTAATCCTTTCATAGCATTGTAGGTCATATACTAACAGAACATGATTATTCTCCTGATGAAATGAAAGCAATTTGGTCTTCAAACTCACACAATTTAATATGCATTTGAGGCATAGATTAATGGCCCAATAATATGTCCCATTTGATGGCCCAATAATATGTCCCATTTAATGTCTCATTCCTTAAATTAACCAACCCAAGAACTGATTTGGAAACTATCCTATAAATAAGTGAAAAAGACAACACTTGTTACGTCTGGTTAAGTATCTGATACTAAAGCATGTGTAAACAGAAAAGCTTTCTTTAAATACAATTTCAGAATCCATACTGTACTACAAGTTTTCTAGTCACCAGGACTGTAGAAAAGAGTTTCCTAATTCATAGTGGGTCAGGTAATGAAAAGAACATCGTGCTGAGCATTGCATGAAAAATATTACTGTGAATCTGATGTCTACCACTTCTCCTGAGGGATATGGTTTAGTGTTTGATAGGAACGGTTGTACTCAATGATCCAGTGGGTCTCTTCCAGCCTGGTGATTCTATGAGTCTATGATTCTATCAATAAAAGCCCTCAAAGAGCAGAGCAGGGTTTGCTGCCTTTTAAGTAGAGACTTGCTGTGAACCTGGCATGGTGGGTCCTGCACTACAAGATACCCTCCAGCAGCCTAGGGCTGCTTTGCAGGTGGACGAGAGCTCCAGAAGTAATTGAGCAGGGAAATGTGCCTGGAGAATAGGGCCCTGACCTAGGACCAGTGTAGGTCTCTGGCCCTTTAGTGCCTTCATCTTCCATCCCTCTGCTGTTGCAATGTCAGGGAGTCCTACATTCTCCCCAGGAGACATGCAATCAAAATCTCCCTCTGCCAGCCACGTGAAATGTGCCCTAAGGCTGCATGTGTCCCATAGTCTGCACTGTGGAAACATCTGCTAGAAATGTGCTCCCAAGGAAATGTATTTATCCCACTCATTTAACAGGTATTATTACGTATTGTTAAAACATTTTAATATCTAACAGCTCACCTCATAAGGACTTCACCAGGACCTTTATAAATACCTATGTATGAAAGAAGCTCTAAACTGTAATCTAGACTACGGGATTGAAATAAGTAGAACAGTATTTGTTCATTTTGTTCCGCTTTCCGTGAAAATTTCTGTCTTCTGCTTATTGTTCTTAGCTCTTGTTAAATGCTGACCATGATATTGACAGGTTGTGGGTTTTTTTTTCTTTCATGTGCATCTGTTCATAGATCAAATTTAGAGTGTTATAAATAGAACAAAGCTCATCCCTGTTGAAGCAAGAGGATATTTTAAGTGTTCTCCAATATGTAATTTAACAGACTGGAGTTTTCATCAAGTATTTTAAAAAGTAAGTAACATATACTCCAGTTTCTTTTGGGAAATAAGTTTATCTTTCTTCTGCACAGATTGTAGCATATCCAGTTAAGTAATTATTTCCTTCCTTCTAGTGACAGCAAAGAATATTAAAGACTTATTGGAACTGAACTGTTGGGGTAGAAATACCAATTAAAGTTTTTTGAAATATATTCTGTGTAAAAACTGTATTGAACAAGTGCATAACTGATGTACAATTCCAAATAAGACCACAGTAAATAGCTTAGTATGCTTAATTTCCATTAATTTGTGTTTACAATGTAGAGCTTATTTATCTTCTAAATTTGGAAATCCTGCCTGATTAGTCAGCACTTAAGAAAATAATATTATATTAGTGTAATTTCTACTTTGAATGCTCTAGGTTAATGAAGGAATTAGATCCCCATAGATTACTCTGATTATGAGCTATAATGCAGAAACTTTAATATGCAGCATTTCAAGGTCCATGGTGAAATATTAATATTTAACTTTACCTTACAGAGAGATTTTCAAAGATCTTTCCTGTAAGCAGTGTGTGCTTGATAAATATGGAGATATCTGTGAGTGTAACTGTGAGGTGAAAAGTGTATTTTGCAAATGGCATTTGGAAAAGAGGGCAAAAGTGAATAAAATGGCAAATAAGGAGAGATTAATATCTTACATCAAAACCTCAGTAAATTGGATATGGTTATGGTTTTCAGTCAGGTTATATAACTTCTCTGTGTGTTTTAAGAGTTTAACTACATAAATGCTAGCCAAGTCATGAAACACATGCACGTATCTATGCATTTACAGGAACATCTTGCTCAGACCTTTGCCTAAGAACTTTAGATGGGGGTAGAGAGGCCTGTGAGGGATCTCATCAATGAATATACCTACTTGATGAGCATGAGCAAAGATGACAAAGCCAGATTTTTCAAAGCCTAATTGGACACAGCCCTAGACAGCCTGCTGGTGCTGACCCTGCTTTGGAGGAGGGGTTGGACCAGGCAGTCCCAGGGATGCCTTCCAGGCTCAGCTTGTTGGTGTGTGGGGTCTCCCTGGATCCATGCACTGCTCAAAGCAGCTGCCTGTGGCTTAGCATTAAGGTGAAACTGAGGCAAAGGCATGGAATTACTTGTCTTGGTAGACAAGGTAAATTTGAGCTGTTCTGTGGATTTGTAGTCAACCATGCTAGTAACATAAGAAGTACCTGGACCAAATATAAGAATTAATGAAATGATCTTCTTAATTTGAAACACTCTATAATGCCAAAAGGTATCATATTTTACAGAACCATTGTGTTTCCTGCTTAATTTCTTATGTTGTTTCTTACATATGGCCCAGGCAGCGAGTCCTGCCTGCACACAGGATATTTGAAATAGGCTGAGTGTGGGAAAAATTCAGATTATTACAAAATGAGGAATGACCCCATCCTATGTTAGTCACAATGTAAAAGGGAAAACAGACAAATTATTCTTTTCTAATCTAATCAACCAGTCCATGCCTTCAGCGCAGAACTATGGATCAGCAAGAATGAAAGATGTGTGTCTTCATTCCTGCTGTATTTTCTTTACTATCCAGTCATTTTTTTCAGTATGCTTTTCATATGCTTCAAAGTCATGTATCTAACCAGAGAAGGTGTTAATCTGGTACTCCTAATATACTAGCTGCAGTGTTCTTAAACAGAAATCACAATTTCTGTGAATATATTTGATTTTTTCCAATATTTTATGATGGTCTTACATAATATTGCAAAGCACAAATAGTTGAAAACAGTAATTGGTTTTGAAGCGAAAAATTCTTTGTGAAAGCATTAGTTTCTAAGCAATCAAAGATAGCCACAAATTTCTTTAAGTAAGAAAACAACACTTTAATTGATATATATTGTTTTTCAAAATTAGTTAGTTTTAGTAACACTAACAAGACAGGAGGTCTTGTATACTGCTTGTAAATTGATGGCAATATAAGATTAATTTCTTGTGTTATAACATTTGAAAGTAACAAGTCATTTTTTGTCACTTCCAAATTATCATGCGTTTCTGTGGAAAGATTCTTTTGAGTTTGTGGCTTTAGTTTTATTGCTTTCATTTCAGTTTAGGATAGTTCAAAACATAGATATTGGCTTGTTGCAAAGGCTATTTTATCAATACTGACAATCTTTTTTTTTTCCAACCAGAATGTCAAATTTTGAGCAGTTTGACTTTGACTTTTACCAGTCCAATTTTACTATAGATGATCAGGAAGAAGGTTACAACAGTTATGGGTCTAATGAAAACCTCNAAAAAAACCTATGTGAAAATAAAAAGAAAAAAAAATTAAAAAAAAAAAAAAAACCCAAAAACAAACCCCCAAAAACTCTCACGTCAAAAAAAGTAGAAGAAAAATGATACATGTCAAAGCTCAGATGAAATTAACGACAAAAACCAGCTTGCAACTACATAATCAATACAGTGGAAGTTTTAAGGGAGAAATACAAGCCATAGCAGCAGAAAGACAGGAAAAATCTTATTATTTCATTCTTTAATATGTATATTTTTAAACCTATTAGTAACTGGCCCCTGGAGGAGGAACACTGAGGGAAAGAAATTCTGCGTTTCCTCTTAGGGACATGGCTACATGACTGTGTCGTAGGAGACTAAGTGTTGCTGCAGGTTCTCTGTTCAGCAGCTGATGGATCTGGCTGGCCTCAGGTCTTGCATAGGGGCATGAATGAGAGGAAACCAGCTCAAGCCAACAGTGTTCCTCCCACCTATGCTTTCAGGCCTCCTAGCAAAAAGACCCTCATGTCCTAAAAGTCACTCCTGCTTATGGTTCCAGTGTTCCATGGTTTCCATCATCCCTCCGGAAAATCTCAGCAAGTAAAGAATGGGCTCAGTTAAAGCACTGAAATGCAAATCAAAGGATGAGAGATTGGTCCTACTTATCCCTAGGAGTTTCTGGACTGTTTTCTGTTATATTCTTACTATTTCTTAGACTCCCAAACTGAAAATAGGTGAAAATTTAAATCATGGTATGATCCATATCCTGGGCTGCATCAAAAGAAGCGTGGCCAGCAGATCGAGGGAGGTGATTCTGCCCCTCTATTCCTCTCTTGTGAGACCTCAGCTGGAGTATTGTGTCCAGTTCTGGAATCCTCAACATAAGAAGGATATGGACCTGTTCGAATGGGTCCAGAGGAGGGCTACAAAGATGANGGATGGGGCCTTGAGCAACCTGGTTAAGTGGGATATCCCAGCCTATGGCAGGGGCTTGGAACTGGAGGAACTAGGTGATCTTTAAGGTCCCTTCCAACCCAAACTATTCTATGATTATATGATGCTGGTTTTTGACGATTCTATGACTCTGTGATTCTATGATGAGCTGCTCTAAGCTGTTGTGAAGTTGCTCATTGCAGTTACTTCTTTTGCTGTGATTTGCTTCTTGTCCCAGGAGTCAAACAGGAGAGCAACCTCCCACCAGTGCTTTTGTCCCATCTGAAATGCTTCCGTCCTCTCAGAGTTACACGGGTCAGATTTTGCAGCCAATGTACAATCCCAACACTCTCTCTCATCTTAGTTACACTGATGAATTTGACGAGGAACCTCCTTTGCTAGAAGGTAAAAATAAACCCACAGATGATGTGCATGGCTCCTGGGGGTTCCTATACTTCTCTTCTCCGGATAGTAGCAGTCACTAGAGAAACCACAGCCAAACCTGGCTGTTCAAGCTTCAGCCAACAGCCCTTGGCCCCTAAACCTACATTTTCTTGAATTCATCATGAATTCATTCAGCCTTATGGCATGTATAGCATATGCTTTACTACCACTAGATGACAGCGTAACAATAAGTTTTGCATTCACATTTCCAAATATATTTTTGCTCTGTGTTTATCCTGCAAACATATTGGAGCATCTATAATTAATATATACAGATAATAATCCTTTTTGCATATCTCATAATAAATTTAATAGTTTGAAGGCACTAAATATCTTGTTTCAGTGAGAAAGAAGTGAGGAAGCTGCTTTCAGCTTCAGTTATTTGATCGTTTCACTACAAAAACATCATTCTTTCCAATGATTGAACTATCCTAACACTAGTGGCTGATTTGGTAGTTTACAAAACACTTGTGCTACATTAAAACATCAAATAATTTGTGATTATTTCAGTATAATGTAAAAAGAGCATATTCAGCTTGCTTTTGCATTCTGGAAGGCAAATGGATTTTTCAGTACTTAAAAGATACTCCTATAGCCTTAAAAACAGCAAGATCACTCTATTTAATGTAGGTAACTCCTAGATTGTCACCATTCAGAACTCCAAAGGCAGTCTGCCCTGTGAAAATGATGTTGAAATTCAACTGTTCCTCATCCTAAGGGTTTCAGAGATGTTCCTATCTGTGAACCAAGTAAATCTGACTAAAGACACACATTTTAATATACAACAACTTTATATGTTTTGACTTGGTTCAATATGATGGATCAGTGGAATAAGGTAAACACTTGGCTCTCCAAACAGAGCTAACACATTGTCTCCCTTAGAAATTCTGGCATCCAGTTCTGAACCTAACTTTTTCCTTGCTACTGCATCTCAGGAAAGACGATTAGTCTTGCAAGATGAAGTGTTTCTGTAGGAGTTAAAAGAGAAATCTGTGTCCCAGTAAACTCAATGGAAGAATCCCCATTGACTTTAATGGGAAGAATTTTATTCTGTTTCTAGAGGCCCTCAATAATTACTTTTTAGATGCAAAAAAAAAAAAAAAGCTTAGAAAGCACTGAATAAAGTATTATTAACTTGCCTTGAAGGATATAATGTCATTTTAAAGTGCCTCTGGCAGTTCAGGCTTAAGACACATCTCCTGTCAGATTTGCCACAGTTAAAGCATATATCTCTGTCCATGGTGTTCTGGAGTATCTTGAATTCTGCAGTTACTGTTAATTAGCATATTTTTCAACATCTAAGTTAGTGTGGCATTATATATGTTTTAAATATTGGAAAACCAAATATTAACTCAAAAATGCTGAAGGCATTTTATGGTTCACTGCCTAGAATTTGATTTAGTAAAATAATATTCCAGTTTAGAATTGGAGCTGACTCTCAAACATACTGGCTATATAGGAGGGACAGCATATTCCTGCTACAAAATAGTTTGGGGTTTTGTGGTATCTAATGGTTTCTGTAGAAGTATTTTCTTGTGAGTGATTAACAGTCCTGGAATTTCTCATTGCAGAACTTGGGATCAATTTTGAGCATATATGGCAAAAAACATTAACAGTTCTAAATCCAATGAAGCCTGCAGATGGCAGCATCATGAATGAGACAGACCTCACTGGACCTATGGTTTTCTGTTTGGCCCTTGGAGCAACATTACTGCTGGTAGGATGTGGTAGAAATTTGAAGGGATTTCTTTTTTAACAAGTTAATGTCCAGGTGATAATGCACACAAAGCTGCAGAAGATACAGTGCTGGCATAAAATGAGCAATTTGCTGCCATTTGTTCTGACATTACATGTTAAAAAGTCTCTGTGCTTTGAAATCATACACATCAAGTTTAAATGTAATGTAGATGTAATACAATGATGTATAATTTACAGTGGAAATTAAAGACCACACCATTTTTGGGGTGGGATAATATGAATAAAGGACAGATCTGTACACAGTGTACACCCTGGGGAAGCTCTGAGCACCTGATGCATAGCAGTGTGTGCTAGGTAAGGACCCAACAAGGGGGCTTGAAAGGAGGGCATAAAAAAGCATAGTAGACCAGCTCAGTTTTTCTAACATTTTTGCTACTGCTTTGAAATTGTCATATCTCAAAATTATTTTGGGGAGTGCAGAGATAACTAAAAATTATCTTTATCTAACTACAATAATTCAAATAATTCTTTTCCAACCTGCCTCAGATTTGCAATACTGTCCTATAAGTTTTTCTAGTGCTTTCTGAGTTTATATAGTTTTTCTACATAACCTGCTAAACCAGCCTGTGTTTAACCTCTTTCATCTTCATGAATATAGCTTTCCTACAGGAGGAAATTTGAACAGGGTTGCACACTACTCCAAATTCATCTATTTATCACTGACATGGACTCTCCAGTGCTGCTGAAGTACAGCTCTGATTGTCGGCAGCAATTTATCAGACAGGGATAAGGTGGGACAATTCTGGGAAGGGCTTTACTGCTCTTGCAACAGAGGTAAGAGAAATGGGACTCTAATTCCCCATTTCCTCTGTGATAAATTGTGTTGAATCAGAAGACTCTTGCAAGTTCTTACTCAATTTGTACTGTCAGCGCAGTACCTGGAATGTGAAAACTGCAATACAAATGGAAAGTATTATTCTTATTTATGTCCCTATAAAAATAAAAATCTTTTAAAAGGGTGGAAAAAGCAGGAAGAAAGGGAATAAAAGGAAAAGAAGATGGGAGAGTAGAGAAGACAGGTTTTTTTACACCTAAAGAAATAAAGGTTTGAGTGAAATAAAAAGAAAACATGTTGAGCTGATTATAATCAAGAAAATGGAAGAAAAGCTAAAAGAAAGAAAGGATGAATGTTTTTGTGCCACAACTTCACAGCAATAAGTCTATGGGATTTCCATGGGCCATATTAAAAATCCAGGCTGTTCATTTTGTCTCGGGTGCATTTGAATACTAAAGTGGTTCTTCAGTTATGTAAGCTGTGATATCCTTCTGTACTTGAAAAATTTTCTTCTGATAGCACCCGGAACATAATTTGTTTGAGAGTTTGTTTCCAAAAATAATTTATAATTTTTATTTAGTTTGAGGTTTTTAACTATGGAAATATATGCAAAGATATTCTTCAAATGGTAGCAGTGCTTTCAGAGCAGAGAGACAAAGAGGAAAGGTTTGTTATCCTGGCAGCAGGGATCGATCTTCCTCATACTGGCTTAAAGAAGGGCAGCTCCGTTGGAGATAAACAGTGCAGAAGAAACCCAAGTCTCAGTTGCTTTGCATTTTACATAGTCATTTGTATGAAATCAGACCTCCCCATCCACTTAAACTAAGGATAGTAGAACCCAATCTAGGCAGATGCAAATAAATGCAAAAAGTCTGCCTTTCTTCTAACCTCGTTCCTTCCACAGGGCAAATTTAGCTCTTTCAAATCATCAAAGCCTGCCAGAATAATCAAGTGCGATTCTGATTTTGCTTACATCACTGTGAATTGGGACTATTCCTGCATGTGTGAGTCAATATACTTACGTATGTTAAGAAAGACCAGAATTTGAACCAACATGTTCATCTGCTTATTTTTTCACCCTTGCTCACTCACACCATAAATCAGACATTTCTCTAAGTAGAAATTTCAGTTAGCTGCTAGTAATAGTGCTCCCTTCATCTCTGTCTCAGTAATTTCTTAATCTTAAATTAAAATGATAAACAATGCTGTGGGGGGTAACTAAATTCACTGCAAGAAACGGTCTAAAATCTTAGCTTGTAGTTGTTGCTTCTGTTTGAGGCAGAGAATATTCAGTCTGTTGTAAATGATGCCCCAAACTTTTGTAGATGTTAAACTTACTGCAAATCTTTAATGACTGAAACTGTAATTGATAATTATCTGAGGCAGCATTACTCTCCCATACTATTTCTAGCTATGATTATTTTTAAATGATGAAGAAAATTTTCCTGATTATTTTATACCAGTATTATGCAAAGGCCAGCAAAGCACTCTATATCGAAAGAGAAAGATTTTTTTTACACTGTTAGTTCAGGAATAGATTGTTCCTTTATGATGGAGCACAGTAGCAGGATGAAGGCAAACACCTGCGACAGTGCAAGGATATAGGGAAACTGGCTGTACCTGACCTAACCTTTAGGACTCGAAGCAGAGGAGAGCTCAGCAGTGAGCCAGGTCAGTCTGCAAAAAGGATAATATTGCTTATGTAGAGGCAAGTTATTATCAACTGAGCTTGCACTTCATATAAGCATGCACTGTGGTGTCATGCTTTAAGTTAAGAGATGAGGGGGAAGAGAGGGAGAGTTTACCAATCTGTTTAACCCTTTCTCTGCCAATCTTGCCAGGACAAAAATAAACAGCTCAGCTTGCCAGAGTATGGTAAACACTGAGCAGTTATGCAAGGACAATTAATACTGTCCATCTTGTGTAGATAAGTAAAGTGGGAGGTCTTCTCAACCCTCCGTAACCATCACGGAAGAGATACTTGTAAATACTGCAAACCATGAAAGAAGTTTCAATAATGTTTCCACATTATCCATCACAAGATAATAAGCTACAAAATGTTTAGGCAACTGATTGTGGCCCTTCATTTGACATTATTCTGTGCTCCTCAGTTAAGGGTTGAGTCCCAGGTTTGAGTTTTCTCCTTCATAAACACGTTATCATCAGGATAAAAAGTTCCAAGTCAAACAAACAAAACAACATTCATCCCAATCATTGTTTACTTTTGATGTACAGATGTAAAAATGACATTATTGCACAGCAAACATTCAGTATTTCATTTGTTGGAAGCTTGAAGGGAGAGAAAAAAATAGTTAACAGACTTTCATAAGTGTTCATTTTTGAGAGTGAACAATGCCCTTGTACCTGGAGGTGATCCTTCAAAACAATAGCAAGAAATTGGTGGTGCTGTGGCCACTGTTGCCTTTTGTGCTAGCTTTATGTATAAATTAGAAAACATTAGACTCCAGGCTGGTACCTTTCACAAGCACTAATTCACACAAAGGAAAAAAAACTGAAAGAAAAAAACCACCTGGGATTTTTTTTGTTTGTTTGAAGAAAAAAGAGCATAAGCTGACACTTACTATTCAGGTTTATGTTGAAATGAACGTGTGCTCTTGATCTAAACAGAGAGATACATATTTCTCAAGGTAGTCAGGGGAAGATTGGAAGAAACAGCACCCTGAAAATCAGCATACTTTCAACAAAGTTTTACTAGTTTTTTACAGGCCTTCTTAAAGCTGGAGGTTTGTAATAAAATATGAAGCATATCAAGTAATTCAGGTCATCATTTTATTGAGGACACTTTTCCAGAGCCCCTTATACACCGATTGGAAATATGTTTCCTGATACTAAAATGTGCTTTGCGTAATTTCTTCTCAGTTTGTTACCGGTTGGACCTTCCCAAGTCTCTCTGACCAATTCCTATCCATTCATAGCTCAGTCACAGTAAGATTGAGAAACAGTTTTGTAACTTTAAATTAGCAACAAGCTCATTCTTATAATTGTAACTTGGAAATTTTTGATGCAAAAATCACCCCAAAGTGTCAGTTGTGGTTTACAATTGAACCAATGTAGGTGAAGTAGAGAGAGAGAAAGTCAAAAAGAAAAAGTAACAAATCTAGTGTTTGCCTTCTCTCTTCTCTCACTACTTTGTGATAATTTCCTCATGTGTGATGCTTCATGCTTACTCATATTTATTCCAGGCAGGAAAAGTTCATTTTGGCTATGTGTATGGCATGAGTGCCATCGGGTGCCTTGCTATGCATGCCCTACTGAACCTGATGAGTGTCCCAGGAGTCTCACATGGCTGTGTTGCAAGTGTCTTGGGCTATTGCCTACTGCCCATGGTGATTCTGTCCTCTTCAGCAGTTGTCTTCTCACTACAGTAAGTACTAATTTATGGCAACAGAAGTCTTATGTAGGGCAGTAAGTTGGAAGGTTAGTGTTATGCAAAACATCTTGCAAATGATCACGTAGTGCATTTTGGCTTCAGAAATTGTGAAGAAAAACACCATTTTGTTTGTGTGTGTAGGCAAAAAGGGACAAAACTGAAATGTGTTTAAGAGGGCTGATGTTCATTTTAATGTAAGTCCTTACATTCCTTGTTTCCCACGTGGACTGAGAGTGGCTTAGATTTTTGAAGCAGCCCCAAATAAGCTTTTTGTTTTGCAGAGCCAACTGTGGTCAAACTCAGGTATCAACTTTAACAGCAACTCTGAGACTCTGGTTTTATATAGCCGGCTCTCCTGTTCTTTATTTGTTCACAATACCAGACTCCTATCTTTGTATTTCCTTTCCTTCTGTAAACCAAGTTCTGTGTGACAGAATAAAATAAACAGTCAACCCCTAATGATTTGAAGTGTTAGAACGAGTATTTAAGATGTAATAGAGTTGTATAGTCTAAGATATAGTTATGGTCTAATTGCAAACCTGAAAACAACTTTGAAAACCTTCTAAAAAACAAATGTTCAGTAACATGGATAGGAAATTTGTATGCAAGCCTGTCTTTCCTCCTCATTCTGTAACCCCTTTGAGATTCAGACTGTTTACTTCCCCGTTCACATACAGCAAAGTACAAGGAAGCTCCAGGTCTTGCCTGAAGGCCTCGAACCGTACTTTTATCCATTATTAACACAATAATGGTTTTCCTCCTTAGTCTTTGTTGTTCGCTCACATTTTTAACTTTCCAATCAGTAAAGTACAGGATTTGGCAACTGATGAATACAAAAGTGCCCCTATTTGTTTTCTTTGGAAAAGCAGCAATTTAAAATATATATTTATTTTTATAACGGAAATGATAAAGTCTGATCAAGATTTTAGCACAGTCCTTGTTGCATACTTATGTGGAGCTATTATGGTTTAACCTGCTCATATTCCACATTTTGAAGTGTTTCTGAGCTGTCCTTGGTGAGATGACACTGAAGAAGCCATTCATTCTCTCTTCTCCTACAATTCCCATATTTTCTTGATTAACCTGTTTAATAATCCACCCTAATAAAAGGTGCATATTGGGCAGACTCCAAACCAGCTATTGCAACTGCACAGGGTACCATTGTCTGTACAAGAAATACCCAAACACACACACTACACATTTGTAAAATGCTATGAATTTACAGAGAGCACATATTTTGAAAATCTATAAGTACTGTACTGTGATAGCCTTTTCAAAATTAAATCATTCTTTCTGAAATTAATTGATAACGTTAAGTGCTTATTTCCAGTATTCTACAGTCCTTTCTCATTCACTGTATAAAACTGCTTGAGCACAAGTACCAAGGTTAACTACTATGAATATGTCATTAAAATTAAGTGGCAACTTTAAAATCCAACATACATTTCATTATTTTTCATTTAAAATTTACTTAAAATGGCAAAGGAAAGACAGCAGTACATTCATCCTTTTTTTTCCTAATACTTGTAAAAAAGTTATTTCTTTACAATTCAGATTGTAAAGAACTGTCTTCAATGTTTGTTTTCACAGAAAACATATGTAAGATAATGCATAAATATATTGCAAAGATACAATTTTTAATTTTCATGATTAGCTATTTCAGTATAACTCAATAAAGCAAAATATGGAATATGTTGGCTGCTGAATAGTACCAAAGAGAAAAAGATCTCTCTTATACAAACTTACATGGACCCAGATTGTCTCAAAGCTTTGTTTATGCCCAAATATGCAGATATCATGTGTGAGCCCTAGTCACCTTTTGGGGGAAACATCAGCAGGCTTTTTTCCTCGAAAAAACAAAAATTCTTTTCTATCAAATCCCTAAACAAAGTGGTCAAGCCATTTCCTTGACTAAACAGTGAAGGAAATGAGTGTAAGAGTAGAGAAATAAATTCTTAGTCTCAGCTGATGCAAAGGACCTACTTGGTGACTTCATCTCCAGGTTGTAGGAAAGAGGCGTGGATAGGGTCCACTTATGGCTGCCCCCCAACTCTATCCCATGCCAGAACACTTCCAGTACTCTTGGTCACTGTGAACACGTCATCTGTCTTTTGGTCCTCTCCCATGCTTGAGGATTTGTCTCTGATAGACATGCCAGACACAAGCTCTTTGTTAAATCCAAACCATTCCTTTTGGTTATAACATGGTTAGATCAAGGACTGAATTTAAAAGTGCACAGAAGTCTCTCTTGCCTCCAGTGTGATTTTATGTTGCCTTTCTGTCCTGCTTGCTGGCAGTCCTGGAACAAACTATGAGAGGCTGTCAGCCTTCCGTGCAAGGCAGAGCAACCACAGCTCTAAATTCTACCACCTTGTAATAGACCCCTAAGGAGTCATTATACTAGCTGAAAACTGTCATTGCACACTATGTTCCTGTTATGCCCCTTCCCTCTGCGAGCATGAATACCTTGGTCTAAGAGCCATCTATACCAGCTCTGAATCTATGGGATGCTATTTAAGTGAGCATCTTGGAGAAAAGGAGACTGAAGGCAGACCTCACAAGGGAAGGAGGAAGAGTGGTTGCTGATGTTTTCTTTCTAATGATCAATGATAGGATCTGAGGGAATGACAGGAATGTGTGCCAGGGCAGGTCTAGGTAGAATTTTAGGGCAAATGTTCTTCACTCAGAGGGTGGTAGAGCACTGGACCAGGCTCCCCAGGAAAGTAGTCATGGCACAAACATTGTCCAAAAACATTTGGACAATACACTCAGACACATAGTGTAAATGTTGGGGTTGTCCTATGCAGGGATAGGAAGTGGACTTGATGATCCTTGTGGGTCCCTTTCACATTCTGTGACTATGTGATTTTAGCAGCTCTGCTTGGGGCTGAGGCCTCAAGCTTGATTCACTGAGCCCAGTGTAATTTCCCTTAAAGCCACTGTATAGGTTTAAAGGAACATCACATGGTCTTTAACATTCTAGGATGTCGTAACAGGCTGAGTAGGTGAGGGAAGAGCAGTTGTCTATCTCGACTTCAGCAAAGCTTTTTACATTTTTCCATAATGCCCTCATAGCTAAGCTTAGGAAATGTGGGTTAGATGAATGCACAGTGAAGTGCATTGAGAACCGGCTGGAAGACAGAGCTCAGATGCCTGCAACCAGTAATGCAGCATCTAGTTGGAAGCCTGTAGCCAGCAGTGTTCCCCAGGGGTCAATACTGAGTCTATTCTTTTTCAACATGTCCATCAATGATCTGGATGAGAGGACAGAGTGTGTCCTCAGCAAATTTGCTGATGCCACAAAACTGGGAGGAGTGATTTATACACTGGAAAGCTGCGCTTCCACTCAGTGAGGCCTGGACAGACTGGAAAGTTGGGCAGGGAGGAACATAATCAAGTTCAACAAAGGCAACTGTAGGGTTCTGCATTTTGGGAAAAATAACTCCTTGCACCAAAACAGGCTAGGGGTTGACCATCTGGAAGGCAACTCTGCAGAGAATCACCTGGGATTCTTGGTGGTCAATAAGTTAAATGTGAGCCCTTGTGGTCAAGAATGCCAGTGGTATCCTGGGGTGCATCAAGAAGAATACAGCAAGCATATCAAAGGAGGTTATCCTCCCCTTCTACTCGGCCCTAGTGAGGCTGCATCTGGAGTACTGTGTCCAGTTCTGGAATCCTCAATCCAAGAAAGACAAGGAGCTACTGAAGACTGTCCAGTGGAGGGCCACGAAAGTGATTAGGGGACTGGAGCATCTCTTTTATGAGGAGAGGCTGCGACCTTTGTCTGTTTAGTCTGGAGAATAGAAGACTGAGAGGAGACCTTATCAATGCTTATAACTATCTCAGGGGCAAGTGTCAAGAGAATAGGCTTGAGACTATTTTCAATGGTTCCCAGCAACCGGCACAAGCTTGGAGAGAGGAAGTTCCACCTTAACATGATGAGAACCTTCTTTATTGTGAGGGTGACTGGAACAGGCTGCCCAGGGAGTTTGTGTAATCTCCATTCTCTGGAGTTATTCAAAACCCACCTGGACATGTACCTGTGCAAACTGCTGTGGGTGAACCTCTTTTAGAAGGGGTGTTGAACTCCATTAAACCCTACCAACCCCTACCATTCTGCAATTCTATTTTATTTTTAATTAGTTGAAATTGCAGTGAGGTGCTGAGTCACCTTAAAATCAGTTCACTTCTTGCTTCCTCAAAGTCCCAAGAGCTGAGAACACCAAGTACCTTATTGGCCTGGAAACTGGATTGCCAAGAAATGAACTATTTGATCTGATATGATTGCATTAAATAAATAAAGTTGATTAAATAAGGAAAGCTTTACTCATCATGGTTTAATTGCAGTAACATCAGTGGAGATTAGTTCTGTTAAACGGACCTGAGTAAGTATATTCTCACGTCTGCTTCTGTTTTGCTGATAATTTGGAAGAGTGGGACACCAGAAAGTCCTTTAGCAAGTGGTAAAAGTTCATTCATTCTCCATGTCCTTGAGACTGGCAGAGCAAAAGTGTGTAACGCAGCTGGTCTCATTATGTACTTCAGCGGTGTATTATGCACATGATCTCATGCATTTTACAGAAGCAAGCTGCAAATGCAGAGTGCAAATAAAGCATGTGTGAAACAGTGTTTATTGCCAAGATTTTGTTCTACAGGATTTAACAGTAAGCTCTCTGTAATCTGCAAGAGCATTTCCTGGGCTTTTGACTGTAGTCCCATAATCATCTGTTCTCCAGGCCACCCTGTGCCTAAGAGGAGGCAGAATATAAGTCAGGAGGGCTCAGCTGTCACTGAGGGGCAGTGTGGAAAGACTTTCAGTGTGCAGGGAAGGATGCTAGCATAAGCAACACATTTTTCCTCAGTGGTTCTTTTCCCATCCTTTACTTTCTACTCAGTGAGCACACATTTTTAAAAGACTAGTTGAGCTTTCTTCTGCGAGCCAGACCTTTCTGCATGGTCAGCTTTCTTCTAAAGTTTCACTGCCTTTCCTTAGTGTCCAAGTCACATTTAAATATTCTACTTAGTGTTACAAAAATGACCCCTATAGGTCATCAGGCTGCCTGGTGGAAGAATACATCTGCAGTTGTCATTTTCTATGAGGTTATTTTGGCTGAAGTAAAAACAAACTTGGAAATGTTCTTGTCCTTTTAGTCATAGTTATGATGAAACTACTGCTTTTATCCATGCTGAAGAGATTACCTTTTTTTTCCCCCGATACTATTTTAATTTATTTCTCAGGCTTAGCTTCCATTACTCCAGTCTGTTCTTAGTTCTTTCAGTGATTGTTACCTTA
Source organism: Piaya cayana (assembly GCA_013389865.1). Classification (NCBI taxonomy): domain Eukaryota; kingdom Metazoa; phylum Chordata; class Aves; order Cuculiformes; family Coccyzidae; genus Piaya; species Piaya cayana. Next base: position 55,166 of record WAAB01023730.1, on the reverse strand, counting down.
TCAGTCATCGCAAGCTGTTACACATGTACTCAAGTTTGGTAAGATTTGATGCTTTTTCTTTTTTTGTTTGTTTTTTTTTCCTAGAGGGACCCTGGGAACTTTGTTAGCTCTCTTTATTATTGGATGGTGCAGTTGGTCAGCCTCCAAAATTTTTACCTCTGCATTAGCTATGGAAGGACAGCAGCTTCTTATTGCATACCCGTGTGCTTTACTTTATGGACTCTTTGCACTTCTAACAGTTTTCTGAGGTGTATCTTCTGGTAGCCTTATTACATTCTGTTTATGGTTGTTGAAGGGACGAAAGGTTATTTAGTTTTTTAGATTGCCTGGAGTTGCGTTAAGTTCCATTAACAAAATTCTATTATTCTATTATTCTATTATTATTATTATTGTTGTTGTTGTTGTTGTTGTTGTTATTATATTCTATTATTATTATATTATTATATGATTATTATTCTATATTATATCACTTATCTTTTATTTGCCTAAATAGCTGATAATGAATTAAAAAATCAAATTAACAGGTAGATGACTACAATAATGTTGTTTTGAAAGCCTTACAACTTAAAGAAAAACATTTGTATTGAGAAGGTAGCAAAAGTGAAAAAATATGAAGTTATAATTATAATTTTAAAACATTCTTTTCTGAGTGTTTAATATACAATTTACATGCTAGAGAGTAACTGGAAAGCAATAATGTCAATGTTTAATAAATTTGTAAGTCAAGTGAAAATAAAAATTTCTATCAAAAAAAAGATCTTGCCATCTTATATAATGACTAGTTAATATCAATATTTTATGTGTGTTGATTGGGGTTTTTTTTAACAGAAGAGTGAATGACCCTGCTTTATAATGTTGAAGAATTATCCAATAACAGGTTGCTACAACAAAGGCAGGAAACTAGGAATGTCATATTGGTTTTGTTTTGTTTGGTCTTTTTTAAAGATGTGTTGCTGTCTGAAACACTGTTGTACTGTTCGTAATGCATTGTAATGTTAGATTTTAAAATTGTCTTTAAACCACTGCTTGCTGTCACTGCAGAGAAGCACTACACAAAGCAAGGGCAACTCCTAGAAATGTCTCCCAAAAGATGGAACAGCATTTGAGCAAGCAAAAATACAGATCTTCACAGTTTTGTCTGCCTCCCAGAAAATCTATTTGCTGCTTTTAGTGTTAGAGGAACCTAACATTTTTGTAATAGCAATGAAGCACAGAATGCACAAGATGATGTTTCAAAAGATAATATTAGAAGTATCAAGCCATCAAGAGGAATTGAAGATGTGTGTGCAGTCATAACAAGAGCAAAAGCCAGTAGGCAGTGATAGAGAAGATGCATGTAGTTACAGAAAGGTCTAGGAAAAATAAATAGATGACATAAAGTGAAAAGTGAAGGAAATAAATGGTAGCAGATTATTTTATCAATGGTTTAGGGCATCTTCATCTTGATGAATATTTTAATGATCTTGATTATCATCCAATTTATTCATTATTTTGAAATTATAGGTGAAATGTCCCTAGATAGAGGGCCAATGATTCTGTGAGAGAGGGTCCTGATACTGCAAGTACATAGGCAGAAGCTTAGCATGGCAGAGCTGCTCAGGAATATGTAAAATGAATTGTCTTCCTAATCCTTCTCAGGTCAAAGGTAAATTAGATTATCAGCCTTTGGTAAAAATTTTTCCCATTGCTAGGATATTTGCTTTTAAGAACTCTTCTGCAAACCATTCTAGAATTCATTTTACAGACTAGCACTTATGAAAAGTAAACAAAAGGTAACGTGTACCTAGCCAATTCCTTGAAAAATCAAAACTCCTTTATGGAAAAATACTTGATATATTTATTCATTTCTTTGTTGCAAGACTAGGAACACAGGCATAGAGAGGCAAAGTTGAAAACATGACCCTGGAATGAACTGTGGCTATAACTAGGTGGGATCTAGTTGCCTATAAGTGGTTGTTGTGAGAATTCGGAAGATCAGCATTTGCAAGCATGACAGATTTGGCCTTTCTGTATCATATGCCACTAATAAGGAACAGATAAACATGTCAAGTGACTCCAGGATGTGGTTATAAAATGAGGCAATTTGATTTACAACATGCTAATAGCATTCTCGTGTCTGAACAGAAAAAAGTTCATATGATTGCACTTCTGAAGTTCAGAAAAGATTGTTTTGAAACATTTAAGTCCAATTTTGTCCTACACTTCCTGTTATCATTCATGCTGCCTAAAATAAGTATAAAATTGCTCTATTCTCCAGCACTTTATACTCATTTTCATCCTGATCTCCATGATATGAATAGCAGGGAAACTAGTGAATCAAGTCATCAATTTGTCTTTTGATGTCATAGACATGTCAATCATATAGAATCATATAGAATCATATAGAATCACCAGGTTGGAAGAGACCCACCGGATCATCGAGTCCAACCATTCCTATCAAATACTATGCCTCTTAGCACCTCTTCAACCCGTCTTTTAAACACTTCCAGGGAAGGTGATTCAACTACCTCCCTGGGTAGCCTGTTCCAATGCCCAATGACCCTTTCTGTGAAAAACTTCCTCCTAATCTCTAGCCTAAATCTCCCCTGGCAGAACTTGAGGCCATTCCCTCTTGTCCTGTCCCCTGTCACTTGGGAGAAGAGGCCAGCTCCCGCCTCTCTACAACCTCCTTTCAGGTAGTCAAGGGAGCATCTTGAAATTTTGCCACATTTACAAAGCAAATGCTAGTCTAATTATAGTTTTATGTTTATCCTCTCAGAATTTATAACATTTTTCTTTTCTTCAACAAGATGCATCTTCATGGTTTTGAATGCCAACTTTTTAATTTCAGTAACTTCCCTTGCTTTACTCTTTAGCCATGCTGATTTCCTTTTTCCAGTTTCCAAGGGAATTCCATCAAGCAGTATGCACTGGTGCTTTGCTCCCAGTATGGTGTTCTTCATCAGTCTCTATACTGCCTGTGAAGACTTAAATCTTTCAGCCATCCTTCTTCAATTTTTATATCAGATTCCTCAATTTTGCATAGCTTTCCTCTGAAGGTCAGCACGACCATGGTGGTGCTTTTGGTTTTGCTCTTCTTGTGTGCTTCCTGAATCTAAAAATATTATGGTCGCTATTATAAGCAGTTCCTGCCTCAAAACTAAATGTTATTTTGGTCTAAAATAAATTCAAAACATGTATATTGGGTATACTCTTGTTCTGCCTCATTGGACCATCCTTCCTAACTGGCTTTCCTGTATTGTCTCTTATCTGCACCATCTTATTTCACTGTCTCACATCATTCCATGAAAGTTTAAATACAAGCCTGGCAAGCTGTTACTTTCAGCTTGCCAAAGAGAGGGTTATAAAATAGTAATGGGTCACAGACTGATTTTTAATTCATGCTTCCTACTCCAAAGAGTTAAAAAACTAACAAGACTTAAACATAAGCTTCAAGCAAAAGGGGAAATAAGAAATAATGGGTTTGAAGGGTGGCATTTTCTGAATCGTTTTTTATTTCTTGATTTTCATAGTATGCACATGACAGTTCAATTCTGAATGTGCATTCACACACAAAAATAGGCACTTATTTATTTCCTCTCTGTTATTTCAAATGGTAAAACCAGCATTGGACACACCACATAGGAGACGCATAGGAGAGGTGTAGCAGATAAAGTGCTTACCTGTCTTCCACTGCACTTTTATGTGCCAGAGGTGCTCAAGGTCATCCTCAGAAATGAACTTGCAGCATTCTGTGTAGTCTAAACATTTTGCTGTTCTATTGCAACAAAACACAGGCAAGTGTTCTGAGAGAGAGGAAACTATGGCATGGGTCAAAAGTACGCAATGTTCATAAAATGGTTGTCTGAACAGCAGTGGCTGACAGCATGTCAGGTTGTATCCAGAGACCTGCTTTCCTTGGCAAGACAAGCACTACATTTGTAGTACCAAGGTTCCAGTATTTATGAAAAATCTTGTAACTCATCATCTCTATAAGGTTATAATACAGACCTTGAATAGTTTAACTGTCGGTAAACTGAATTGAGGATTGAAAATTGCTGACACATTGCATTGGACACATGCCATGCATCCTAGTGAAATAACTCCATTAGCAAAGGGTAATATTTTTCCATTTTTTATTGTGGATGCCACAGGAAGCTTATATAGAAAAGCAGTGAAGCTGATTTCATGACTGCATTTTTTATGTCATTTGACAATGAGACATGACAGCTCTGTCTTATCCTAGACCTCTCTTAGCATCATGTTTATTTCAGCTTGTTGCTAAACAGCCACCTTCACATGTTGGCTTTTTCTATCCACTGAATGATCTTAAGTGAATTTTGCAGAACTGTTGAATTACTGACCTTTATTCATATCAATAATGGGTATAACTGCAGCAAGAGTTCAATAAATTGTGTCTATTTTAAACTTTCTTTTCCTCTCTTATTGCCAGAATCATATTTAGTGGTAAGTTGGTTTATGAGTTGGTTTATGAGTTGGTTTATGTGATGGGTTGAGTCAAAACCCTCCCAAAACCCTCACAGCATCCGCAGCCCCCCTTTCCTTCCACCCCTCACCCCCCTGTCAAACCCCAAGGGAGAAAAGGTAGAAGGAAAGAAAGACTGAAAATACTGAAAACAAGCAGACCAAAGCCAAGTGACTATATATAATGTATTAACACTAATACGCAACTAAAATACTACATNNTCAGCCACAACCTGGCTATTCAGGAGGGTCTAAAGATCAAACCATCACAATCTTGTAGTAAAAAAATATGCACATATGTGATATAAATATACATATGTAAAAAATATATATTTAAATATGATGGGTTGCAAGACACTGGGGCTACAACAACTTCTGGGCAGTACATTACTACTTTTTGAAAGCATAACATTAACAATCTGATGACTCAGCCTAGGAGATGATATATATCCTTTCAAATAAATCAGCAATTGCAGCATCTGATAAGCCTTATGGAGAATCACTGCACGTAATGGCAAAGCTCACAATGGCAAGATGCATTTGGTGGTTAACGTATTCTCTGACAGACAATGAACGGCTACTGGATCAGCAAGCAGTGGATTACTGTAGCATAGTGGTTGCAAATAATAAATGCCAACCTGCCTAGATTATTCTAATATGAAATTGATCTCTAGCTGTGTTGGCATTACTTATGGACGTGTTCCTTTTCATAATCTGTCCTCTATCAAAATTGCCCTTCACTGATTCCATGTTCATTTAGCCTCTTGCATGTTTATCCTAAATAAACTGCAATGGTGCTGTTAGAAGTTCTGATTTTGTAGCTGTAGGCCAAGACTTGCCTGCTTAAACAATTTCATGTCCTCAGTGTTCTTGATGGTGCATTCTTAGAGGAGGTCAAAGTGCATGAGGGCTGTGCTTTAGTTGTGTTTGCCAAGGGATTTTGAAAGAATAACATCTGCGACAATGACAATATGTTTGCTGTGATTACTAGCCCCATTTATTAGACTTATGGACTCATCATTAGTTTAAAAATGCCAAGTGACCTTGGTGCTGCATCACTGAACTAGATGAACAATGCAATACACAGTGCTCTGCATATAGTTGCATAGTAAAGACCTTTGTCAACATATGCCATCTGCTATGGTAGCATTTTAGTTATAACTGCAAAAAAGGAACCATTACTCTTATATTGTCATTATATTAACCGCAGTGGTAATTAGTGAAAAAAGGTCACAGAAACATCAAAGACACATAATGGTAAGAATAATGGACCACATGGGGAGCCACCACTTCACAGAGAACAAGGAGCAGATTTTCAAAGGCACAAAGGTGAGTCCTATCAAAAGTTACTGAGATCTGAACTCAAGTGTGTACTTTGGTGATTTTCTGACAGCTTCTTGACAAGCACTTCTGAGCAATCAAAGTGCAACAAGCCACCACAGGCAGTTTCCCAGTGGACTAATGATCCATATATAAATCTGTGTAGAGGCAATTGTAGTAATCAAGCATAATAAGCTATCTCAATGGATGGGTGCAAAATGTGTTTCCTGGCTACAACATTCTTCCTTTGTTTTAATTAATTTACTTAACTCTCATCTCTGGATACTGAGTGACTTGTATATCTCAAGCAGTAGCTGCTTCTAATATTCATTCTGAATATATGATATGGAGTTTCTGCTCTGGCTCTGCTCTTCAGCTTAGTAGATTGTTGGTTGCTCTCAGTTCTGATCCTTAGCCCCTCTCCTGATTATGCTTCTTAACTGCAATTTCTTCTTATTCCTAATTTTTGGTTTCCTGGTTTCTAGTTCCAAGTTCATGGTTTTAGTCATGAATTTAGCCATTAAACATTCGGCATCCTCCTTTTATTTCTTTTGATAGTCCACCAACCTTCTAGAAAATAAAACACACAGAGGAAGGAGTGCTAGTGAACACTATGAAAATATTTCTGGAATAAAATCCTATCAGCACTTTAGTCCTTTCTTATCTACAGCTGACGGAACTAACTGTGCAGTTAGGGTTATGTCATCTAAAGAGCAGCATTGAGAGAGAAACCTCTAATATGTTTTATGAATAAAACTAGTATTTTTAACACAAATACCTTGTTTAAACCCCAAATGCTATCAGGGTCACAGGAGTGATACAATTGTATATCTCAATGGAAAGGCTCCAGAAAAGAACACCCTAACATTTAAAGACACGTAAGTGATGCACTCGATTTTATCTCTCCATTGTAGAGCAATATGATAGTCATGCATTACTGTTCAATTGCTCTTCTGAATTGCTAACCAAATGGAGGAAGTACAGTCTTGATGCACTGCAGAATGTGAAATAGTTTAGGCAGTTATTCCTTGTGAAAAGTAGTAATGGCACTTGGCTCTTCAGAAGTAGGCGTGATAATGTGATCCACTTTAAAGTGCACTTGTGCATTTTGCTTGGTGAGTCAATTTACTGGAGGAAGATGATATTAAATGACACTAATAACCACAAAAAGGATGAGTGCAGCATAAATTTGCTTATATTTCAGAGGACGTGCACATGGTGCATAGAGATCTGCAGAGTGTTGCAGAGTAGCGGCACTGCAATATATCCAATATATCTCACCTGCATAATGAGTACTGCTGAATAACTCTTGGCACTGTGTATGAAACCCTTTGACTGAGATATGAGCATGCCTAATGATTCCTGCCTTGTAAAAAGGACCACTTCTCAAAAGAGAAATTCACCCTGGAGACACATGAATTTCTGAGGGCAGACATTGAGGTGATATGTTTAATGGAGCACTTTGCAGTTTGCTTCACCACTACTGCTGCCTATATTCTTGTATTCTCTCTTTCCAGCACACCAGTCTGATTATTGCTTGGATCCTGCAAAAGAAGAGGCTCAGATCAGTTGCTAAGGCCAGTTGCCAAGAATAACCCAAAGTGCAGAAAGAATCTCCACATAAGTGTTCACCAAAGTCACAACCTGTGTTTGGTGAATAATGTAGAGAGCTTTTTGCTAAGACAGATCATACCTATGTTGCTGACATCTCTCTCCCTGTTGCTCTTGGCCAGAAGATATATGCATGCACAGCAGTTCAGCTCCTGTGCTGTGGCTATGGCTTACCAAAGAGCTATGATCCCCTCTGACCACAGCCCTTACAAGTCCTTCATCTGGCTCCACTAATTGAAATATTACATGTGTACATCATCAAAGAAGTATGAAAGATAGTTTCCTATTTTAGACTAATTAAAACTGAACTTTCTAACTGTTATAGCAGCTGAATAATCATAGATTCATAAAACATCAGTGTAGGAAAAAATGTGAGAGGCCATTTAATCCATCCTCTGCCTCAAAGGACTGACATAATTTATCACACCATGACATGACAAGTCACTTTCCTTTAAAGCTTTATTCTTTCTCTCAGTAGATCCTTCAAATGACCATGCGGAAAATCTGTCTTTCTTTTAATGGTAGATGGCATATACAGGACAGTGTACAGTTTTTCTCTCTCTGTGTGTGTATATATGTATGTACTGGCAGGGATGTTAAATCTACACTAACAATAGACTGTTGGTTATTTGGTTTTGAGTCATTAAGTTACAGCAGAGATTATGATGCACATTAAACTGCTAGAGGACACCTACAGAGTCTATCTTCAGATTTCACATACATATTGCTGATTGCTGGAAATTCGAAAGGCCATACCAGGGAAAGAGTCACTGTATACATGCCTGATTTTTCACATTTTTTTCCTTAAAAATTAACTTCTTGCCCCTGTCAGAAAATGGACAGGGCTTCAGTCTGACCAAAGACCATAATTGTTAAATTCATCGGTTTTAATCTCAGCCTCATGATTATAATGTAGCACCTAATTGCTAATTAAGAATGATACCTAGGCAAAGTACAAGCAGAGAATAGTGCTTTTTTTCCTGATCATCTCATGGTGGTAAAATACAACTGCTGTAGCAGTACACAATTGATGGCAACGTTGCATTAAAACATTCCCAAGTTTTCCCTTTCTATAGCCTGACTGCTGCACCACAGAAAGCATTTTACTTTGTAATGACTGCAGTATGGTACTAATGAGCTTGTTAGGATTTGTGTATTTTACTGCACAGTTTGCATACTTTGTGTACTCATGATACTTCAATGTTTTCTAGCTGTGCCAGTGGTATTTGCATTCTGATTGCTTAACGAAACAATACTGCACATTTAAGGAAGGTTGTAATGAAAATACAACACACAGCAAGAATAATAATAACCTGCATGCCAACAAATCCCAATGCATGCAATGTCATGCATTTAGATGTGAATAAACTGGACCATGTGAAACTACAGCCATCAGTATACATGTAAATTCTGTATACACGTGTTTATCAACATTTTTTAAACAGCTCAAGGAGTTAAAGGAAGAAAGTCCTGTGTGTAAGAAAAAGGGATTGTGGTTAATACACTGAATTGAAACCTGGTCCATGTGGGTTCAAATCAGGTGTGTTGCTGGATTTCCTATGGGACAGTGGCCAGTTGTCTGAGCCTTGAATCTCAAAGACTTTTAATGATGTATGCCTTCAATTTCTTTAGGAGATAGGCACCCCCGTGATCTGGCCCCATGAATCCTCAGCAACAATAACAATACTTTCACATTTCACTAATGTGCTATGTAGAGAACTTTGTTCCTTAAAGATTACCAGGCACTCAAAAAACAGGCCCTAAAGCAAAATCAAGTAAGTCCCACTCCCTAGACTAGCAAGTTTTCTTTTCACTAGAACACAAGCCTCTCATTTGGATGCCCCCCAACTTCTACACCCAGTGGACTGTATATCAGATGGGATGGCCCTAATCACAAATGTCGTATTTCCTTTCTGGCCTCACAGAGCCAGATGGCTAGCCTCCAGCCAGCAAGATGCTCCCCCACCTACCTTGTTCTTCTCTTTCTCTACCTTTTCTTTGTCACTGTGCAACACCTCACTTTTCCCAAGTTTTCTTACTTCAGGAGGGGGTAAAAAATACCTGACAGAGGCCCCCTCTCTCTCTCCCTTTGATGACCCTCATTTAAACCTCCAGGGAGTAACAGGAAGAATTGAAAAGACAGACATCCCAAGGCCAGGATGGTATGAACAAATGTGACTACTCACATTCCTTCCTTGAGAGTCTTGATATTAAACCATGGGGGACATAAACTGCAGCAGGACTGGGAAAATGTTATACAGTTTATTGATGTGACAGTTGCATCCTATATGGGACAGCAAAGGACAATATAGGTCTTTATCCTGGATCTAAATCCAACACTCACACCTGTGTACATTAGGAAGTGTACTGACAGACAGGATGAATTGCAAGAAGTCTTAGCTGTCTGTTTTACAACAACTAAGTATTAGGAAATGAACTCTACCAAAAATCAATTAGGCTGAAATCCAGAATCCAAGTCTGGGCTACTGAGTGACTCTTGCCCAAACATTTAGTTTTCCTCAACATGTGATGGGTCCCAGTTTCTTGTAGGAAACTCTGTATGTCCTGCAGGTCTCCTCACTTTTTGATTCATGTTCACTGTCCTCAGTCACAGGCCTGATCTATGCAGTGTCAACCTGGCTGTAGAATTGGATGGGGCACATTGCTCCCTGCTACACAGAGCCTGGTAAATGGCTCAAGTGACCTCATCAGGGTATTAGTTCAGTAATTGTGAGCTAACTGAACTAAGGGCTTTATTTTATAAATATTCTGCAATGTTTAAAAAATAATCAAACATCTGTAACTCTTTCAGTCAGTCTGTTTCTGCAGTTTAATGAGTTCCAGAACTTTTTTTGCTGTAAAATCCAGAAAAACTTTTATCCTGCAGTCAGTCCAGTATGACAAGACAATGTGCATGGTCAGCAAGAATGCTTTAGAATGGTTAATACATCATATGCTGTTGCTATTCTGTTTATCACTATTTATAGTAACTTCTTTGTCCTTGGTAGGACATACTCCATTTTAGCAAAAAGATGCACATCTGATTTTTTTTTTGATAGATCTGGTAGAAAGTTTTCACTTGAGATGATAGTTTTTTTCTGACAAGTCTGCCTTTTTCCCCAAAGCAAAGATATAAATCCCTTTTCCATTTGACCAATCAGCAATACAACCTGAATGGTAGAAATCTGAGGGAGAATTAAAAAAATAAAAACTTTTTAAAAACTGGAATATCTTTCCTTGTTTTACCTCAGTATCTCTTAACTGCACCAGATTTGCAAAGAAACCACCCAAAACAAACAAACAAACAAAATTTAAAAAAATCACTGATGGGCAGCAATTTCAGTGCAGGCATAGGCAAAAGTAGATAAGATCACCAGAAAGAATCAAATGACAAGGCTGGGCTGTTTTCAGTTTCAGGAATATGAAGCTGACTTAAGCTGCTGCATCTCAGATTTCTGTTGACTTGGATCACTGAAAAAGCATTTTAGCTTTGTGTTGTTTAGAAGTATGGAGAAGAGGATATTGTGCTGTTCTCTATACTTTTGAATACACACATTCAGAACTGGGTCAATGCCTTAATCACAGGAGCGTTTCTATTATTTGTCTTATCCCTTTTCTCTTGCAGTGGGCATTTTATAAAGTTGAATTCCTTTATTAAGTAATTTGAACTGAAATCAAATAACAAGGAAAAGGAAAGATAAGAATTTCTGTCAGTCCAAAATATTTCATTCATATCAATTAATATGATCCTAGACAAATATTTCTATACCATCACAGCAATTAGACTGAAGAAACTATTTTCATTATTTTCTTTTTAAGTCTGCTGTTCTTTAGATCATGTTCTAATAAACAGCAAACAGAGAAGATAATCTTCTACTTCATTTGAATCCTGATCCGTTGTTCATCAAAGTCAGTGGAAATCTTTTCACTATATTCAGTGGTGTTAGGATAGAGCTTTTATTGTTCATTATGAAAACTGAGAACATACAAATTCCTGGTAGTGGCAGTGGATACAATTTCAACTGTCCACAAACTGTAAACCAAACACTGTATAATAAGTATCATCACATATCCCAGTACTGTTAAAACTTTTGCAGAAAAAGTCAGTGAACTTTTGAAAACCATCTAAGGGAAGAAAGCTTTGTCTCTTTTTGTTCACTTGCTAAACAGTCTGATTGGTGGATTGGCTGGGATCTGTCCTTAGGATTTTTATAGTGGTGATGACTGGTGAGACTCTTATAACTTGGGGTCATTTTGCTCAGGCACCATTAGGCATACACAAAGAGATGCTGTGATCAAGATGTTTCTGGTTTTGAAGTGTAAAGCAATCATTCATTGTCTAATGGATATAAGAGATGTTAGGAGATTCAGTGAGCTTCTAAGGTTGTGCATGTTCACTACACCAAGAAGACAGTTAAACAGCCTCTACTGGCCAGTCTTTCTCAGTCACCAGTTGCTGTCCTCCAGGAATTTCCTTTAGGAATTTATAGCTTTCTGTATTTTTCCTGATGGCTCTGCTGATGAGTTCCTAACAGCTATTCCTTGCAACAATGAATTTTCTCAACTATCCAAGCCAAAATCTTGCAGCTTCGCTGGTCAGAGCTAAGTACTGGGTCATTCAGAAACTGCTGGGGAGGTGAGTATGCTGCAATTGAAACCACTTGATACTGCTGGATGCAAAGAAATTTGACCATTTATTCACCATTCTTCTCTCTTCTTCCACAGTCCTTTATGCCCCTATGCTGTCACTACACTGCCCTTATCTACTGCCCGTCCCTATGCTGACTAGTCACCTTCCCCCTACCACAGCTTCCAACCAAAAGAAGTTCTTGACAGAGTCCTGCATTTTGCTGACATGCCAGCAGTAGACTGAGAAGAAAGGAAACACGCATCCCATGCTTCTTCCCACTGCTGGTGGGTGGCACTGGGAAGCCATTTAGGCAGCACTTTCCCAGCTCTGGTGAGAAAAAGATGGGGTGGACAGAAGTGGAAATGGAGCCAGAAGTACAGGTAGTCTGGGCAGCACCACACACAGGTAGGCTGTGCCCCCAGATACCAGATCATTTGTAATTGTTCAGTATCACTCCTACTATGGTAGCAATGCCTCATTCACTGTACGCTCTTACAACTGCATTGGTACATCAGTACTGTAAATCAGTACATTCTGATATCTCTGGTGAAGCCATATCATCTACACTGTCTGTCAATCACCTGGCTCATCCTTATAAAGTAACAGGGAGCACTGACGTCCACACTGGTGTAAAATGTACAATTGCATCCACATGCTCCTGCAGTAAGGGGAAATGCTCTTCCCTCCAAGTCCAAAAGCAATACTAAACACCATTTCTAATGCTCAGGTTGGGAAAATATTGCAAAGGTCAGGTTTTACTCTTAGTTACAGTGCAGTAAATTTGAAGTAGTGTCATCAAGCTGCACCAGGGGTGGTTCAGATTAGACATTAGGAAAAACTCCTTCACTGAAAGGGTTATCAAGCAGTGGAACAGGCTGAACATGGAGATGATTGAATTACCATCCCTGAAGGTGTTTAAAAAATAGGTAGGTGAAGTGCTTAGGGATATGATTTAGTAGTAGATAGGTATGATTTGAATTGGTGATCTCATAGGTCTTTTCCAACCTAGGGATTCTATGATTCTATGATCTACAAATATCAGTGGGTGGATCTTCAAAATATCAAGACTGGACACGTGTGGCCATCATCACATTGCTGTGCAACACCAGTTTAAGGATAAAAATAGGACAGTTTTCAACTTTCTGTGGAGTGTAAAATAGTTGTTACATGCCTGATAGAATAGTTTGTGTTAGCAAAATTGCTTTCACATTTTTAATGAAAAAACTTGAAGGCAGATTCCTTCTGGTTCAGACAAACATTAATCAGTAGAAGCAGGTACTGGTAAATAAATTACTTGATGCCATAGCCTCCTCTACACCTTTCTCTGTTCACAAGCAGAGAAATCAGAATATACCTCAGAGAAAATTATGTTATTTGGTGTTAGAATCTAAAGAGTTCTTTGGGAACAAATAAATACAAATCAGAAGTAAAATAAAATGCTTGTCTCTAATGAAAAGAGAGAGACTGATTAGTTTGTGATTCATAGCATCTACGAAATTGAGGTCACTATTGTGAAGGAGATCAGTCAGTTTCTAATCTATTTCTTTAATGCAGTGCTACTGATTCATCAGAAATTTATAGGGAAAAGTCCAACAGAGCTTGAGGCTTGGGCAGAATCCATTATTCAGTACCTTACTTTCTCTTCATGAGATGCATATTTAGTGCAGCAGCTATATTTTTATCCACCAAAGAACTTTACTTGGAACCCAAAGCTTTTCCTTGGTCAGGCCTTGAAAGCTCACTTGGAGGTGTCTGCTCTATAGTGAATCCATATATAACCTTAAGGGAATAATTAAATGTGTCCTTATTTACTTCCAAAGCTATTTTTGTAAGCTATCAATGCAATATAAAGATTTAGAAGTCTGCTTACTGATCCCATAAATCACGTCTGTAAAATCCCTTCCACAAGCAATGTCTAATGTACAAAGTATATAGATGGCATATATATTTATATATAAGTGTATATATATTTATATATGTGTAGGTATATCTATATATGTTTATATATTTATATCTTTATATATTTGTATATTTATATATTTATTTCTAAGTATATATATTTGGTCCAAGGCAAAGTTAATTATTTAACCTGATGGTTTTTACTGTCTTGGTGAATGCCAGCCCTGATATTTTCCTGTAGGTTTTATTTTCTTCTTCACGTGAAACTTAAAAATAATGCACCATATACATGTCTTTTCTGTACAGCACATAGGGCATTACACGCACACTGCTTCCAGCAGTGTGGGCTCAGAGACTAACCAATATTTGCTGGGCTTCCCCTGACTCCATAGTCACAGATAGCTCCTCTATGAAAGCAAAAAAATAGTACATTATATGGTTGGAGGAAGTGGATGCGAGAAAGGAGGGAGACTAAGAACACACCTTCATTGCAATATTTTATCTGTGTGCTGCAGTAGTTTGTGTTAGATGTAAATGTAGATGAAAGGATTTTATTGAATGCACCTTTACTGGTATTGTCTCTCTTCACCCTTTAACAGAGTGCATAAAGATTTGTGCTTTAGTTAAGAAATTAATTATGACCATTGGCTAGTCAGTCAGTCAGTCATGCTTCTTGAATAATGGGAGGGTAAAAGGCAAAAGAGGAGGAGGAGGAGGTAAAAGACTCTCAGGGGTTCAGTCTGTATTTTGGTTAGGACTTAAGGCTCCATGTAGCTACTTCACAATCCCTGCCTTTTTATCATCACCATGTATTTCAAACAGAAGAATGGATTTAAAGTTTTCCTGAACAATAATAATCCTTGTTGCTTTTTATGACTGTGCTTATTTTTTTTATATACAGTAGTATTAAACTATTATCACAATGAACGTAACAGTCCACTTAATAAAAAAAAAAAAAGGAATAGGTGTCTACACACCTTTTCACTCAATTAAAAACAAACAAAAACACAAGCACNTCAGTCAGTCAGTCATGCTTCTTGAATAATGGGAGGGTAAAAGGCAAAAGAGGAGGAGGAGGAGGTAAAAGACTCTCAGGGGTTCAGTCTGTATTTTGGTTAGGACTTATGGCTCCATGTAGCTAATTCACAATGCCTGCCGTTTTATCATCACCATGTATTTCAAATAGAAGAATGGATTTAAAGTTTTCCTGTACAACAGCAATCCTTGTTGCTTTTTATGAATGTGCTTTTTTTTTTTGGTAGAGGAAATACAGTTGTATTGAACTATTATCACAACGA
>WAAB01023730.1:0-39923 GCA_013389865.1 Piaya cayana | reverse complement strand
AAAAAAAAAAAAAAAGGAATAGGTTTCCACACACATTTTCACTGAATTAAGAAGAAAGAACAACACAGTCATGTCACAGTCATAGAAATGTTGTTTGGTAGGAATGTTAGAGGAGCACGTTGTCCAGCCACCTGCTCAAAGAGCTACTATCCTGACCACTGTTATGTCAGCCATGGGTTTGTCTAGCCAGATCTTGGAAACTTCCAAGTGTGTCCACATCACTCATGGGCAACCTGTTCCACTGTTGTATGATGCTCCCAGTGAAGTTTCTCCAGATGTCCAAACTGAACCTCCCAGCCCACAATTCACAACTATTGCCTCCTGTCATGCCATCTGCCACAGCTGAGGAGAATTTGGCTTGCATTTTTGTATCTGTCCTTCAGAATGTTGTAGGCTGCTATTAGGTTGCTCCTTAACCTTCTCTTTGTCAGGCTGAGCTGCCTCCACCTCTCTTCATGGGTCATGTACTGCAAGCCCGTGATTGCATCTTCTGCCTTCTAACGTCAAGATAACTCCCTGTGTTTTGTTGAGAACATTTTGTTATTTGCAAAACTGCCAATAACTTGACTAAAGTGAACATCTGAGATGAGACATAAGTGTTTAACATAGGGGCCCGCATAGTATAAATTTATTTATACATAAATTTAATTTGTCTAGCATTACTACATTTTACTGAAAACTTAAAATTAGATTGTTTGCTCTTCTTGTGGGAACTGGTCGTACAACACAAAAGATTGTTGACTGAACAAAAAGCAAGAAAGAAACTATGACAGAAATAGAAAATGTTCAGGTCAACACAAAAAGTAAGCCTCTGTCCCAAGAGAACATTATGAGAAGACATCCATTTTATCAGCTTGTAGACATGGAACATGTAGACATAACAACAAGGAAGCCAGTGGGAACATAGTAATTCTATAACTGTTTAGTTTAGCACATGATAAATGAAGCGTTAGCTGGTTCCCTTTATAAGTGGAAGGGGGAAAACTTAAAAAAGAGCTTGCTACAAAGTATGCTGTTTCTGTAATTTCACAGTAGGACAACCAGAAACCACTTAAACCCACAGAATTTTGGAAAAACTCAGTGCTTCTAAAGCACATTTACTCACTGAGGCCTTATTATACTGAAAACTGTAAACAACATATGCTAAGCTTCTGTATTGTACAACAAATTCTGTGTTGTGGATGGTGTCCTGTTTCAGAAAATATCTGTAAGAAGCTCAGATGTAATCAGCAAGGTATAAAATTCCTGCAGATTCAAGAACATTTTGAATACAACCCAAAAGCTACCCCTACTCAAGACAAAGCATGTAGAGTTTTTTGCGTTGAAACTGGAACTTTAACATATACAAAACCAGATGTATGCTTGATTTTTGACAATGAAAAACATGTATGTTTATATATATATATATCCAAATTTCCATAAAATGCTGGTGAGACTATCTAAGACGCTCTAGTAATAAACAGAAGACTGATAAACACTAATTCTGATCCTGTAAGTATATAAGTATTTTGCACAAAATATATTGTAAGAGCTCAAGAGACTTCCATGTGATAGAATTTCTTATTATGCTGAGAGAGATATGAGTCTAATTCAGGTAAGAAACAGAACTGCCTGAGTCTCCCCCTTCTGTGTAACCATTACAGGATTGAGTAAATTTGTGGCATTAGTACTTCTTTGCTAATACTTTGAATGTGGGTAAGTGAGAAGTGATTTTGGCAGCTGCCAACCATACTGAATACTGAATTTGGCTTATTCAGTAAGGAACTGACTATTTGTCAGTATTTAGGAATAGCTTGTTTAGCTTGCTGGCCCTCGTGAACCTATTTATGGTGAGCTTAGATGCCTAACTCCGAGTATAGATTCTGCTAAGGGTTAAATACCATAACTCTTTAAGATTAGTTCACCTCTTTTATGTATTCCCCCACCAGTTTAGGGAAAACACCTTAAGTAACTCCACTCACCACAGAAAAATGTCAGACACATATATGATCAGAGCAACAATGGATTTTTTAAGGATTCGTTTTCCTTCTCCCAGTGGGATCAACAGAAGGCTGCCCAACAGGTGCCCCTAAACAACCAGTTAAATGACAGACCTTTCTCCCTCTTTTTGCTTCTCAAATTCTTCCCTTTACCACTCTCCTCCACTCCAAAATTAACAGTCTGTCCCTATTTGTTCTTCCCCATTGTCCCTGAGACTGGTACTTTATCCTCTTCAGTATTTGTGATATGTTTGTACTACTAATTTCTACCTCCATTAGCAATCCCTTTAAGTTAATGATCCCCTTTTTATTGAGCATATTTCTCATTTTCCCTACTTTTCACATTGTCACCTTGTTAGTATAGCCATGTCAGAATTAGATGTCTATGTGTATGTTACCCCCTTATTGTTCTCTGTAATATTTTATATTTTTGTTAGTGTAGCTGCATGCCAGGGGGTTTCGCTTGTGCATATACCCTAAAATGTGCTAGTCTGGCCTGTGTTGTGAATCTAATACATTTTAGATGCATTTCTTATTGAAGTGGAAGATAAATCATGATTAGGTGAGTACTCCAGGAGCACTCAGTTATTCTCTCAGTGTTGGTTGGCACACCAGGAATATTGCCTCCTTCCTAATGACTTTTAGATGTGTGATATTGATGCACACACCATCAAGAAGGTTATATCATCCCAAGATTCTGTGATACATTTAAATGAAGTTAAAGCTACTTTAAACAGGTTTTCCATATCAAGGCAGAGTACTAATTCATACATAGTGGAAGATCATATTCAAAGGCCCATTGACTTTGCTTATAAATCTCTTCTAGGTTTGCCCAGATTGGCAAAAATTCTCTTTGGTTAGTCTGGGGAATTAAAAAAAAAATCAATCAAAACCTCTGTCTGGCTTCACATAATAATTTTCTTGTTTCTTCTGTTAAATATTAATAATAGAAAAAGATTAGCAGCTGTTTCTTTACCCATTGAACTCTCTCTGCTTCAAAAATTACCTCTGCTGGCTCTGCCTCCTAATAATTCATGGTATGGTTGCATTCAATCAAGCCTTGGAGCTCTGTCACTGTAAAACACTTCCCTGAATGCTGGAATGCCCTTCAGAAGCCAGTCCCAATGTCTAGCTCCCTAATGAGGACTCCACCTAAATTACATGGATCATGTATCTCTATCATATATATACATACATTTTCCTGTAGCAGATGACTAATGTAAATGGCTTGAATTATTCCATATGAATTCAGCTAATTCAGCCCAGATGGTGAATTCTTAAGACTCTTGGCTTCAAGGACTGAGAGCTTCTGAACAAATTGTACGTGACAATGGAAATTAATTAATGTTCAAAGACTTCTACATTATTTCTCAAAAGAAATTTTATCAAACATGTCATATCAGCTTTTTGCTGTCCTGTCACAAATAGATTGACTGAAAGATTTACCTAGACATTTCAAGCAAGCTCTACCAGTGGTAAAGGCCTCCTGGATACCACTTGTACTACCTTGTGGTTTGAGCTCTCTCTCTTCTCCTGTAGAAAGCAGTAGATAATTAGACAAATTATGTTTTACAAGTGTTTTTATAGAACAAAATTTAAGGGTTTTAAAATATGATTAGCAGAGTGAGCAGCAGTATATTCAACTAGCTGAACAGCAGCGGGAAACTAAGTGCTGTCATTTACTGGTCCATTCTCAAGTATAATTTTGTCATGGAGAAGGTACATAAAATATGTCGTAATGTTATTTGGATAGTTTCCTTTTCGTAGATAAAAAAATTCTGTGTTTCCCTTCTTTGACATTAGGAGGAAATCTTCAGCATGAGAGTTGTGAGGCACTGGCACAGGTTGCCCAGGGAAGTTGTGGCTGCCCCATCCCTGAAAATGTTCAAAGCTAAGTTGGATGGGTCCTTGAGCGGCTTGATATAGTGGGAGGTGCCCCAGCCCATAGCAGGGGGGTTGGAATTAGGTGATCTATAAGGTCCTTTACAACTCAAACCATTCTATGATTCTATGATTATATCTTGAAGGGAAGGGATTCCACTGACTGACTAGAGGGAAAATGGATTTAACACATACTGTTCCAAGAGATTATGTGAAATTGTCATGCAAGGTATTTCAACACTAATTAACAGTATAAATACAGTTCAGTAAATGGTAGGTGCATAAGGGTAGAGTTTTACTGATTATAAGTTATGAATTGAAACACCTGCATTTATGGTGATTCCAGTATTACATATGGCCTCACTTACAGCAAAAATGGAAAAGAAACATCTAACTCTGAGACATCAAACTACATTTAATTAAAAGTTAAAAACCCCGCAGTTACATATGATTTAATTTTTTCAGGCACTCAGAAACTATCCATCCAACAGCGGCACTATGGTGTCACTAGAACAAGATGTGGAGAGGCTTAAGTCATGATGCAGTGCTCTGCAAAGACCTCTTCATGCTGGCACTTCCTGAAATGGAGAGGGCACAGGATAATGAGCTTGTTCAATCTTGCTGTGGTACTCTAACAATCACATTAATTTTCATAGGGATGGTTTTACTTCTCAGAGCTTTTTATCAAGGGATAAGTACACTTACCGTATTTTTGGAAAGTTATTTCAACAAGATCTAGACCTTGTTTAGCAAAGAGAATTAAGTTCAGAATAAGGAAGAATCAAGGGAATATCTCTGGCTGTATCTACTCTGTGGGATATGAGAACCCTGTCCAGACCTTACACTGGAAGTAATAACCTCCAGGCTTTGTGATTCCAGACCAAGATGAGACCTGAGCCCATACGCCCTGCATTTGTACAGCTTGATATCTGCAGGGGTTGGCTAGGAGGGAGCTGCCAAGTCCTCTGCTGGTGAGTACCTGACCCAAACCATTAGAGATCTCAGTGGTACATCAGGGTCATCTGCCCTGAAGGCTGAATAGTTGTTTCCTTCTCATTTGTGTGCTCCCTTCCAGCAAGGTTTTTAAGTATATGAATGCATTCCTCCCTATTCTGAAAAGCCTATGAACATCAGATAGCTGTGGACTGCTGAACTGGTTTTTGTGTATAAACTTCCCCATCCTTTTGTCAGCTGGAACTAGCATTCCTTCAAAGAGAAGGAAGATACTGTCCTATGTAGGAGGGAGAAATTAAGGAATATTATCTGGTTCATAGCAGAAAGTTTATGACATGATTTTGTTTGTTTTGATTATAAATTGTCAAAATATTTGATTAAATGGCTTGGATCTCATTGTTTTCTTTATTTAAACTTTTTCATGTTTTTTAATACATCAAAATTCATGTATTATTAAATATATGCTAAATAATCACCTATATCACCTATTTCTGTAGACAAAAAACTTACAAATGTTTCATTATTACAGGGAAAATATGAGAAAAACCCCAGAATTGTATTTAATGAACATATAGTATTTAATAATATTATTTTAGAAGAAAACAAAACCAAAAAATACCTATCATCTCTGCTGAGATGTGACTCTTGGTGAGAGGATGAGTTCTTTCTTCGTAAGCATATTAATGTTGATAATATTTGAAAATAGCTCATTTTATAAAACAAACATTGAAATCAAGCATTAAAACTCTGTCTCTCTCACCAAAAAACCATGTCTGGAAAATGATAATCTACTGTAGAATAATTTTCCAGACAGTATAATGGAAGGAATGTCATTCTTGTTTCAATAACTCTTTATAGAGGTATTTTAAAGACAGCTACTTCTGTCAGTAGTTACTCTGTCCCCTTTCGCTATCAGGTAAAAAAGTCAGATTCAGAAATAAAAAATTGGCATGTATAAATAATTATTCCTCTTGAAGTTGCAACAGAAGTAGTACATAGCAGTTAGTCTATACTTTTTATGGTGGAAATTGATGGAAAGTACATTTAATGTGGATAATTAGATTGATCTTCTGTGTTAAATATCTTGACTGATTTTTTTAACCTTTGCAGTAATTACAGAAAGTAAATGACGAGCTGATATCAAAAACAATGCTTAAGGCAGGACAAAATAAACAATTAGAAGGTAGTCCAGGGACAGAAAATTGGTTTACAAATGACTTTTTTTAAAATTCAGAATTATTTTGCTATCTATTCTTTCCTCCAGTATAATCTGGGTATTGAATTTTGCTCTGCTTCTGTTGCTTTCCAAATTGTTTTTTTAATGCAAAGCCTATGAAGGCACACACTTATCTTGCAGGGGATTAACAAAAAAAATACAATAAAAGGCAAAAAGCAGTAATTTGGGTAGTCATTTCATTTTGTTCAATAGAGCAAAATGGAGTTACACAAAAATCCTGTATAATTTGAGGTGTGTATCACAAGAATGGTATGTGTCACCGCTACTGCATAATAAGTAATAGCTTGGGATTGCGATCTTGTAACTGTCAGCTTTTACATAACCCCTGGTTTGCTCAGTGTGTTGCTCCAAGTTGTGAATTATTGGTGCTGAAAAAATTAACAAACTAATTTTTGGATATTAGCAAAGCATAATACATACCAAAATTGCTTTTTCTTTTCTCTTTTTCCTTCTTTTTTTTCTCCTACTGAGGAAATGGCATATCAGGAACCAATCTAATACGCAGAACAGCTTCTATTTTTAGTAAAGCAGTTTTTGCTAGACATAATTTGGGCATTCTGAATAGAATATGTGAACCATTGCTAATTTAACTCCTCTGGGTTGCAAAATAAAGCCCATAGTGTATGTAACTAAGGTGTTTTTTCTAACTTTAAGGTATGATCTTGGGTTTGATCTATTGTTCCAAATTTACAAATTATGACACCTGTAGAAGTAAACAAGCATGATAGTCAGGTATCTATCCTATACAGCAAGGTATTTAATCTATATCTACACACATAGATAAACCAAGTGATCAAAATTAATGGAAATTCATGTGCCTTATTTTCATTAGGACAAATTGGTCTGAAATATTTGTGCATGGAGGAGGCATCCCAGCAAAGCTTAGCTCTTTTCATTTTGCATAGCATGAGTGTTCTACATATTCCACATCTGTTTCTTCCATCCCCAAATATAGTGTAAAGGAAGTTTTGCACCTGTGCGCTAAAGGTTCAGCCTATTAACTCTTCTTTATTTATTTGCCTGTATACATAGATTTTTCATATGAAGCCCATGAAAGTAGTATCTAAGCAACAGCCTGAATATTTCAGCTTTGTCCTGAGGACTCTATTCTGCTCTTAGAATGGAGAATAAACGTAGGCAAGTTGTAATGGCTATGGGGAGTTTAACCACTATATTGTTCTACTGTGGTTTATGCTAAGAAGCTGTAAGCTGTGTTATTTAAACAGTTACTATTTCCTGCTTGAAACAGCACTTTCATTGTTGTGACCGCTAATGAAACTACCTCAGAGGGATCACCTAGAGAAATGTTGGGAGAAAGATGATACTAGAAGCAAAATCACACAAGGAAAAAAAAAGTATAAATGCTGTACTCCATTATAGTCTCTGCATCTGCTTGCAGACATATATGGGATTTAACAGGATTTACTTTTCAGCTATTCAAAGCAGGCTAACAAGTTTTGAGCGCTTATAATGTTATTTGAATTTTATTTTATATTTACATATATTTCAAGGACCTGCTGCATTTTTTCACCTGTAGCCCAGTGTTTTTCCTGGAAGGCTTATCTCAGAATTCCTGTTAATTCTTGATACTTCCCCACCAATACCAAGTGTATTTGGTTCTTTCAGCTAGAGGGATTATATAGGAAACATTAGCTTTTTCTGTCAGCCACACATCACAAGAAAGTTATTATGCAGACCCACCCTGCTCTTTTTCAAGTTGTGATAAAACATAAGTAAAAGTTTTTGAAAGATGTAGTGAAAAAACCTGCTAACACTGATGTGTGAGACTGAGTTTTCTGTTGGCTGATTCACCTGCCACTATTTTTTAAGAGAACAAAAACCTGCAGTCTCAATTTGGCAAATAACAAATAAATTCCTTATGTGTAGATCTCATCTGTGTTAGAAAAGTCATACTGAAGATATTGCAAATTTGATAGTGCTTCCACAATTTTTGTGGCAAAACATGGGAACATCAGATGTGAAATATTTCAAGTTTAGAGAGGGACTGGGATATCATAAAAAAACCTGGCCTTAGGCTAAAGCAAAGCTTAAGTTTAATTAAAAGTGAGGGCATGAACTTATGGGTTTAAAGCAAGAATTTCTTCTATAAACAGTGGGATTTTCTTTTGGAAATGACAGAATAGTGGAAATACTTGCTTTTCTATTACATAACTCATTGCATATCACTGCATAAAGATGCCAACATAATATTGCCATGAAAGAGAAATGGAGTATTTATCTTCAAGAGGCATCTAAAAGACTTGGTTTGATGTGTTTGCCTGTAATAATGAGCAGGTAGAACTGACGTCCTGGGAATTTTCACCTGACAAATTCCCTGTCACTTCTCACCTCTGGGACACTGGTGATTCTTTGGACTCTTTGTTTTACCCTTTATAATAAAAGTCTTAATTTCTACATATTCTGACAAGTAATTTGTAGTTTTGTGGGGACAGAGCAGTGCAGGTGTACATACAGATTCTGAACTGAACAAATATAGTGTTTTTACCAAATTTTCTTAGAGAAAATGAAAATTGTTTAAGGATAACCGAGATGTTCATGGCCCCAATGTCACTTACGTGCATGGAAGTACAAAAAATACACTCCAGCAAAGAAGAGAGAACTCAAGGATAGTTAAGAGAAAAAAAAGTCTTCAAAAATTACTCTTTAATATTTTGGCAAAGGTCAATATTTTTACTGTGCCTAATAATGCCTCTGTATATATTGGGAAACTTGGATTACAGCTATAGTCCCCTGTAATAATCAATACTTTCATGGAAGAGGTCTGATTGAGAATTATTGCCCATCCTTCATTGTCCTGTATTTTTATTCTCAAATTAATAATGAAAAAAACCTGCTCAAAATATCTGTCTGAAATGGTAAAAAAGTTACTCTGGGAAAAAAAATATGGTAAAGAATTTATTTGGTACAGGGCAGAAAAATACCAAGGAATGGGAATAATAAAAATGAAAGGAAGACAAACTTCTTGTCTTCTTGTCTTTCTGGCAATTGTGAGCCAACATAACATCATTCTAGGATTTTAAAAAAAAAAATTCTCCTTTTGTTGTATCAATAATTTCCATTTTAAGATTTTTTTTCTTTTTAGATTTTTGTTATTCTCCAGCTATTTTTTATTGGTTTCTTAGTGTCTTATTTATTCTCTCATACTCTTCCTATTTTTCTTTCCTTATTTTCTATTTCATTATTTTCTCCTCTGTCTCTCTTCTTAGTCTCTTTCTCTTACTCCAGTCTTTCTTTGGCTGGCCTCCACAGAAAATACTGCAGTATTTTTTTTTCATACTATTCTTGCCAGTAAAACAGTATCTTTGACAAAGAGGAAAAATAAGCTGCTGCTCTGGAGGTGGCAAGAAAACTGGCATAATATCAGTGAACACAATCCAAGCTTGGCACGGGACAGGCTAGACGACCTAAAAACTTTTCCTTTATTGAACTTCAAGGTTTTTGTGGAAGCAGTAGGGGAGAGGGATAAATTCCAAAACTCTAAAATCTCTCATGACGTTTTAATTGTGAAAGGCTTAAGAGACTCTGCAGATACTCTGTCCTAAACCACACCTTTCACTCTAATAAGTTCTTTTGCATTTCATCTTTTTAAAAATTAAATAACAATAAGATGCCTGCTTTAACTACTTAAGATCGACCCTTTACTTTTGCTCCATGGATGAGAATCATTTCTGAAGCAATCTTTCTTCTGGAAAGGAGCAGTTCATGTGCTGGTTCAGCACTGTATTGTGGTGCACGTTGGCAAGCCCTCTGCAGTATACCTAAGGTGAAGGAAGGGCACAGTCAAAGATAAAGGCATAGCCCAGAGAAGTTAATACCTTGGAGACTAACACATCTATATGTTTCCTTTCTTGCCTTACTTGTCTGTTGTCAAGCTTAGCTGCATATGCCAAACACTGATATCAAGTCTGTAGACCTGTGTAGAGAGGTCTGAGGGATTTGTTCTTGCCTTTGTTTTGTGGATCCATTATTTGTTTAGCCTTCAAGAAAAAGTATCTATGTTTGTTTGGCATGCGTATTTAATAATTTCAAATTTTGTTTCCAATATTTCAAAACACTCCTGAAAGACTGCAGAGCTATGCCATATTACATAGAAAACAAAATACCTTTTCTCATCCAAGGTCATATTGTATCAGTCCCTTGGGAGACATCGAGCTCACTTAGTAGTACAGGAACGGATAAATAAATTATAGAAACCCCACTGACACTGGCACATCAAATTGTCTTATAAAGGTTCAACAAACCATTAGACAGAGTAATTTGACATCTTCTTTCCCTTCCTCCTTGGTCAGTTATAACTAAAGTATAAAACAACAATTTGATTAAGAACTCTTACTAATAGAAATTCAAGACTAAATATCAGGCAAAAATAAAACTAACAGCACTTGAAAAAGTGAAGGATTCATCCCATATTTGGAGCTGGTTTGAACTGCCATTTCTAACATGCAGGATTTAGCCTTTTATTTTCATATCTTGCTGTAAGTCTTTGTCAGCCTGCTTATATTCCCTAAATAGCTTCTGCTCCACTACATTTCCATCTGTACAGAAAGGGCATGGACATAAACACTGATAAACAGTGAATGAAATCTTCCCTACCTCCCAGCTAAGGCAGGATACTGGCAGGCCATATTTTTTCTTCTCAGAAAGTATTATGCTAGGGATTGAGTCTTTTATTGTGATTTAAGAGGAATTTCTACCAGGAAGGTGGCAGCATCAAGCATCTTTTGCTAGATGTTGTGCTGCTCTATGATATATAGGTGTATGTGTCTTTTGGCTGCTATAGCAACCTTCCTCAAAACTAACAAAGTACCAACCATTTAATCTCTGCAGTAGATTAAAGTAGATTTTTGTCTTGTGTTTTTGGTCAGTTTTCCTCTGACTGAGAACAAGAGGAAAAATTGTCATATATATGCCTGCTTAAAGGAGAGATCAATTACATCAGAAAGATTTAAATTGGATCTGAGTAAAAAACAGATTTCATAGGATGTTACCTCCTGTGTTAAATAAGCAAGAAACACTTGAAGGTTTGTTGGAATCCTGAATTCTTTTTGCCTATATGATTACTATACTGGTAACACTTGCTAGAATTTAACTAAAACCCCCATCCATCTACAGCAGAAATCAAGCTCCTAAATCAGCAGAATTTTAGGGCAATGCAAGCATAAAGTATGATTAGGTAATTTTAACTACAGGTGATAACAATTTGATAGAGTTTTAAAAATCAGAAGAAATAGATGAGACACTGAAAAGGACACTGCATCTGTAGTTCTGTTTTCTATGGAAGGAAATTTTTAATATGGGATCATTCCAAAGAGGTACAAGTATATTACATACTCACAATCAAGGTATTCCAAGTGATAAGAATAAGGAAATATAGTCCATATTGTATTTAGCAAGTGTTAGTGCAAACCACAGGCACATCTATTGACAAAACAAAAGGGTACAGGTGTGTCCTAGAAAACTAGTGAGATTGCTTACAATAGGAAAATATTTTTCTATAACTAAATTGATGTCCTCATAACTAAGCTCACATAGTTATTATTATTGGTAGAAAGCTGATGCTGAGAAAGAAGATAATAGAACCCTTATGCACTTATAAGAAGTTGATTAATTAATAAAAATTATTAACCTTGGTTTCATCCTCTGATCCTACACAGCACACTCACAAATGCATATACAGTCTATGCCTTGCATTTCATAAGTCAGCATCTATTCCCAAGTCCTGAACCCTCTTCTAACATAGCCTAATGGTAGAAAACAAGGAAGAAAGGCAAATAATCATCTCCTCTATTTAAGTGTTTCACTTTGACTTCCAGTCCGTTCAACAGAGTTGCTTGAGTCTGCAGATGCTTCCCAACACATTCTTCAGATTTGTGTTCAGACCAGCCCTAAAAGAGTCCCCACAACAAGCAGCAGAGGCAGCTGTGGGAACACACACCAGAATACACTAGGAGTGTCTGCAAGACTGGGAAGACCTGGCAAAACTGCAGTTAATACAGTGTTTGAGAAAATTATTTTCTCAGTTACTGTAATAAGTGAAAAAAATCACTGGGGAATAGACTGCAAGAAAGAATCGTATCCTTTAATGATAGATGCATGAAATTAAAAAATATCCAGATTTCAACTCTGATTTGGAATGAAAATGAAATTGTAAGTGATTGGAGAGGCTAAGAGTGATAGTTACATTTTAAATTGTCTGAAAGATAGGTGTCTGAAATCTTGCTGTCATTTTCCATGAGCTTATGACAGAACATGAAAGAAAAGACCATAAGCACTTCAGACATATTATCTTAGACCTGTCTATTTTTCAAACTCATGATGACTATAAATCCCCATAACAAAAATCAATGTGGATCAACCATTCCTTTGAATGTGATTTGTAGTTATTGGGGGTATCCTAATCTCATTTAAACAGAGCTCTGGCATGTACACAAGTGATTAGTTTGACTGAAGGTTATGTTCTTCTGCAACTGCACAAGAGCCAGGTGCAAGAAAAGCATATGACAACACGTCATGTGGTTGTATGACATTGTGGACAGTGGCACTTCATGAAGTCTTGCCAGACTTCTGTAACACACCAGTGAATCTTCAAACTGCCCAAGACAAAGAACATCGGAGCAATCAAAATGTTTGAAGGAATAAATAAAGTAGAAAACTCCCCACTCTTCCCTTGAAATTTTGCATACTTCACGGTTTGGTGAAATACCAAAAGAAGTAATCCCAGATTAGGAGCGTTACAAGGTTTCTGTGAAGAATTTTTTGGCTTCTCAGACTTCTTGTTCATATATTAAGAAACAGTGGTCTATGCTAAGAGAAATTTCTTAATTTCTTCTAGGACAGCTGTCTGTCCTGCCTTGGTTCCTCCTGCTATGCAAGTCAAAAAGGTGGTGGGGAGACTGAAGAAGAGGAAGATTTTGCCCTTCTTAAAATCATTTCCTCTAATTCTTGAAGCAAAGAAGTAAGAAAAATAGCATTTTCACCTGTTGCGCCTATAGATCTCCTGACACTCTCATAGAGAAATAGGAGGTCCCTGAAATTTAAAGAAGAGGGGCAGATAGTAAGGGAGGAGTGACAGGAGACAAAGGTACAAAATAGAGAACGGGTGAGGCAGGAACCAGAGAAAATGCAGAAAGGATCTTCTTTTGCATTATATCATCCATCCTCCTGTTGATTAGCATATTTCACCATTCATCACTTGCTAATTGATTATTTATTTTCCTGGTATACTAAGCATGCATCCAGGTTCTACTCATTAGACAAAACATATTCAGTTCACATTATTTTCTTTAAATACCATATTTGGACTTTAACTGGTTTATCCATTGTCTTTCATACAGTACAACATATGTACAATAATTAAGCTTCTTATTTTTAAAGTGTTTATAGCAAGCTATATCCTATACTAGGAAAAAATTAAAAGAACAGGAAGAAATGGACAGAAAATGAAAGATAAATTGGACCAATTTACTCACCAAACCTAGAAGACAAATTCCATCCAAAATACAGATTTAATTGCCAGATCAAAAGCCCCATGGCAAAATCCTATGATAAAATATATCTGATTGATATAATGTTCATGATTCTGCAGAGGAAAGGAGCTGACAGAGTCTGGCCATTTCTAGTAGATGAATAAAGATAGGTAATTAGTGATGCACACAAAGCCAAAGAAACCTTTTGTAGATTTCTGGAGTAGGGGTCATCCCATTGGAATGACTGATCAATGTTTGCGGGCACTGGTAACATTGGTTTTAATTTTTATAAAATCTTTTTCCTGTACTATCTTAAAATCTCTCAATATGCAGGAAATTGTGCTGCAATTACAAGAGTATCTAAATATAAAAATATAGTAAAAATAATTTTGCTTCCTAGTTTATCATAACATTTGTCTTTATAGCAAGAATAATTAAGATTGACTTATGTATAGTACTCTTCTATCTCATTTTCTAGATTTCCATATAATGAGATCTGCTAAATCAGTTGGACTGTAAAGGGCTTTTTCAGCTTAAGTGTTAAATTTCCACTTTTAAGAAAAGGCTGTGGATTAGCTTTGTATCTTTTTGTTTTTCCCCCCAGATGGCTTTGTAAAAGGAGATCAGACAAACTATGTCAATTAAAGCTATGATGTTAAATAACCCTGGAAGTACATTACTTTAGTTTCATTTAATAACTCTTCGGATTTATATTACTGTATAAATATCCCCACTGCTTAGCAATATGAAGTTGGTTTAGATACCTGATGTTGATAGCAGTCTGGACCATGCCTAAATTAATCCTGACCCTGCATTTGTAGTTTTGAGAGCTGGTCTAGGTGGGTTTTGTAATTAGACTCTCCCAGGTAGCAGGAAGCTAGAGCTCTGGCTCCTTAGTTAGCAGCTGTGCTCCCAGCTGGGTGTGTTTATTAGAAATGAAAAAGACTCCTCAAATTTCCATTCTCGGCATGACCATGCTTGGCTTTAGTCTCCATTTCTGGACGTCACTGAAGATAAACTTTAAAGGCAGTCTGAATGCTGCCTCATAAAGATTTGGTTGACATAATGTACCATAATGATATATTTCTAATCAGGCTATTTAGTACTATCAAAGGATCTTCTAAAAAATGAATCATGACTTGTCATTTGAATATAAATGTAACCTAACTCAGACAACTCTCTGTACAATGACCCTATGCAGTATAGCTGAATATGAAATANCTCCTGTTGATTAGCATATTTCACCATTCATCAGTTGCTAATTGATTATTTATTTTCCTGGTATACTAAGCATGCATCCAGGTTCTACTCATTAGACAAAACATATTCAGTTCACATTATTTTCTTTAAATACCATATTTGGACTTTAACTGGTTTATCCATTGTCTTTCATACAGTACAACATATGTACAATAATTAAGCTTCTTATTTTTAAAGTGTTTATAGCAAGCTATATCCTATACTAGGAAAAAATTAAAAGAACAGGAAGAAATGGACAGAAAATGAAAGATAAATTGGACCAATTTACTCACCAAAAGCCCCATGGCAAAATCCTATGATAAAATATATCTGATTGATATAATGTTCATGATTCTGCAGAGGAAAGGAGCTGACAGCGTCTGGCCATTTCTAGTAGACGAATAAAGATAGGTAATTAGTGATGCACACAAAGCCAAAGAAACCTTTTGTAGACTTCTGGAGTAGGTGTCATCCCATTGGAATGACTGATCAATGTTTGTGGGCACTGGTAACATTGGTTTTAATTTTTATAAAATCTTTTTCCTGTACTATCTTAAAATCTCTCAATATGCAGGAAATTGTGCTGCAATTACAAGAGTATCTAAATATAGTAAAAATAATTTTGCTTCCTAGTTTATCATAACATTTGTCTTTATAGCAAGAATAATTAAGATTGACTCATGTATAGTACTCTTCTATCTGATTTTCTAGATCTCCATATAATGAGATCTGCTAAATCAGTTGGACTGTAAAGGGCTTTTTCAGTTTAAGTGCTAAATTTCCACTTTTAAGAAAAGACTGTGGATTAGCTTTGTGTCTTTTTGTTTTTCCCCCCAGATGGCTTTGTAAAAGGAGATCAGACAAACTATGTCAATTAAAGCTATGATGTTAAATAACCCTGGAAGTACATTACTTTAGTTTCATTTAATAACTCTTCGGATTTATATTACTGTATAAATATCCCCACTGCTTAGCAATATGAAGTTGGTTTAGATACCTGATGTTGATAGCAGTCTGGACCATGCCTAAATTAATCCTGACCCTGCATTTGTAGTTTTGAGAGCTGGTCTAGGTGGGTTTTGTAATTAGACTCTCCCAGGTAGCAGGAAGCTAGAGCTCTGGCTCCTTAGTTAGCAGCTGTGCTCCCAGCTGGGTGTGTTTATTATAAATGAAAAAGACTCCTCAAATTTCCATTCTCGGCATGACCATGCTTGGCTTTAGTCTCCATTTCTGGACGTCACTGAAGATAAACTTTAAAGGCAGTCTGAATGCTGCCTCATAAAGATTTGGTTGACATAATGTACCATAATGATATATTTCTAATCAGGCTATTTAGTACTATCAAAGGATCTTCTAAAAAATGAATCATGACTTGTCATTTGAATATAAATGTAACCTAACTCAGACAACTCATACAATGACCCTATGCAGTATAGCAACTGAATATGAAATGAAATATTTGCCTACAGCTTGCAGTTGATAACAAAACAATGGGGCATTGTTGACCCATGGTGAGAGTATTTCACTACTCATCTGAAGAAAAAATTACTTTTATTTCAATCTCATTATGAAAACTGGAAAATGTGCTCTGTGGCATTATTCATCACAGTGCACAGCATTTTATTGTCTCACTTACACCCAGTTTGGAAGGTTTAAGTGAGATTTAAGGAGTACATAGGCTCAGTACTGGTTCTTTACATGCGAGGATTTCATTATTAATAGCTACAGATCAGATATAAACATCTATAAAAGCAATACATGAAGAAAAAGGCATTTAAAATCAGTTTTCCCTGAGGTCTCTAGAGTATATTTTTGTTTCAGGTGATATTTTTACATATTCAGGAAATAATCCCTTTCCACTCTCCATTCTATTTAATCTCTAACAGGCAATCTTTCCCTCTGCACCTCCTAGCACTTTCACTGCTTTTTTGCATGATTCATTGAGCTTTTTGTCTCACATATTTCATCCAAATGTAACAAATCCCCTCAAGCCAACACTGGTCTAGAAAAGGCTGAGGATGGGAAAGCAAGTTATTTCATATCAGGGTTAAAGACTTTAGATTATTTTTCTGCCTTAGAATAACTATGAATTTGCCTGCTTAGATTTTTTTTTTTTAAAAATAAGAGTTGTAGTTGAGATGCATTCTAGATTTCTTAGGCAAAATCCTATTGTGGTATATAACAGTTTTGCAGCTGAGTTTGAGGGAGGCTAGGTTTTTCAGTCAATTTCTTTGCTTTTTAAGTCTCTACGAGCTAAACATCTGCTCTCCTGCCCTGTTCTACTGCATTGTCCTTTTCTATTTCCACATGGTTATTCTTAAAGATCAGTGGAACACACAGGTGCCTTCTTCCAAGGTGACTTTCATACTATGGAATATAATAATTTTCTTCCCGAGAAATATGCCTCCCAATGACCAAATAGTCTCAATCAACATATAGGAAAAATTATTACCCATAACTATGAAAATGTCTTTGATGCACTGGGTGTTAAGAATACATCTAATTTATTACTTCTCATCAATAGTAGGCTCCTCTGGCCAATGTCTGTTCTGTTCCATACCCTGAGCCCATTATTATCATTACTGAATTAATACAGGTAACACAAAGCATAACCACAAGAAAACAAAACTGGAATGCTTTCAAGACGACATTTTGTCTCTACCTCTTTCCAAAGAGAAGAGTGTAAAGGAGCTGGTCATGACACCATTAAAATGTAATGTTATGTGCTCCTAGGTAGGACACTCTCAATCACAGATAATACGAATATGAATTTGACACTATCAACAATTTTTCTTTTAATGCAGTAAAAATGCATGGATGGCCCAGCCCCTGGTTCATCTGAAACCAGCCTCTATGATTAGGTACGTAGTAGAAATCTAATTATATGTTACAGCACAATGCCTAAAGGATGAATAAACCAGACGAGACCACATTCTTTCCACATGTGCAAAGTTTAGCCATACTCATTTCTTGTTTAACATCACTGAAAAAAGGTATGTTTTTTGTCCCCGAGAGAAACATGATCCCATGGGCCAAATTCTCCTCTGATTTACATGCAACACAGTCTCTCTGGGATAACTAATTAGATTATGCTCCTTTATCATATTGTGCCTTAGCGCAATTCTCTTTTTCTATCATGCATCTTAGAAATAATATATATTTCATTTTGGAAAGGTGAAGTTACTTTTGTGTGTACCAACAAAACCTGTCATCATCTTGGCAGACAGGAATTAAACCAAGAGTGAGTATGTAAATATTCATGTAGGTCACAGTCTGAAAAATTAATCCACAAAATTAAACTGAAGTTCGTTTCTGCTTCCTACTCCAGTTACAAACAGTGTTTGCAGTAATTTGTTGCACAACACTAAAACATATGAGAACTAAAGTTAGTTTTAGGTTAATGTAGGCAATTGCATAATTTTAAACAGCCTCTAGACTACTCTGAATTATGCTGCCCTTCAAGAACCACATACCATATCTCTGCAGAAATAGATGGAAGCTGTGAAAAACTGTCTAACAGGTTATTTTGCATAGAGTTGCCAGTTTTTCCTATAGCTCCTTTTGTTACTCAAGTAGTGTAAACGTCCCACAATAGAACTGAGGACCTTATATTTGGTAAGCTTACATTATAAAAAGCTCTGAGATTATAAAAGTAAGCCACTTACAACAGTTGTGAGGATGATAGATCTTATTTATATTCAGCTAAGGTAGTGGTTTCAACTTTTTTGATTACCATCCCCAGCAAGGGGGTATGACCTACTATGTAGTAAACTCCAACCTCATAGCATTAATTCTGCTCACTTTAGTCACCTTTTAGTGACTGAAAGAGCTGATAGAGCCCAGACTGCCAACCACTGGTCTAAGACACATTTGCAGTGTACATAAAGAATAATAAAATAAAGTATTAAAAAAGTCAGTTTGAAGACTTGAAAGTTTTGGGGCGTTTAGGATTATGATCCTTCAATTCATAATTTTCAGCAGATGGGAAAATGACCAACACCTGTAATGTTTAGTGATTTATAATATGAAGTGCACTTCATGAAACTAAAACCAATGTTAAGACAAAGTTTATTAGTCAAATCCCAAAGTGGCTGGCCATGTTCTTAATTCTCTGCTAATGCTTTATTAGTACTTTATGTATAGATATTTATATTACATTTATTACACACTCATAGGACCAAGTATATTTAGTAAGTTCAATAACTGTATTGAAATATCTTTGTATTCCCTAGTACCTCCACCAATTGGAGTTTAACTATCATCTACTGAAGCACGTTGGCTTGATGTTTAATGGGACACCTCTCTTTCACATTTTTTTTCTTTTAATCTCAGATTTATGCTAGACATCCTCCATATTTACTTCTGCATATTCGTGGGGTTTGTCATTCCCAGCAGTATTTGTGCTGAAAGTATTTTGAAACTTACAATGTAGAAAACAGCAGCTGTGTTTTATCTCTGCATATTTACTACCAGCTGCATTTCTTCCAGTTGGTTTTCTCAAATCTCTGACTAGGTTAAGAAAATCTCCCATTACTCCTACAGCTCTCTTGACCTTTCCATATGCCTTTTTGTTTACTCAGTCATTTCACACTTGAGCTGCTGTTTCTGGAGAAGGAGGGGAGGTGCATATTTCTGTAACCAGTTTATTCTCTGAGATCAATTCAAATCCAACCCTGAATGACACTGCAGCCTTACGAATGACCAGATAATCACTGTTCTTTGCTCAAGGAACAAGCAAATCACTGCTCATACAAACACCTGCCACAGGAAAACATGCAGAGAGAACACTTTGGCTCACCTCTCCCTCTTCTCATAGCATGGACTGGACCATATGGAAGGCAAACCCAAACATCTCCTCTCCATATTGAATTTGTTAGTTGGCTGATTTAAGCTAATATTACAACATTTTTCACCCTTCTCCAGGTTCTCTGCCCCAGTGTAAAAAGGGATGAAGTAATCTCATTCCCTTGGAAGGAAGGTACATACTTGTTGTTTCACATTTCTGCCGTCTTCATCTAATCTATATCTTTTATTGTTAATAGCTCAGTTAATGTTTTCTTTGAGCTAGACATAAGTTTGGCCTATAATATCCTACTTTTTTCATATTACTAGCTGTTCCATTCTCCTACCTACTTTGTTAGACTTCTTTCCATTTTTATTCAGGCATTGTAACAGCCTTTTATTATTGAGTTTACATTACAATATATTAATGTCTATAAATTCCCCATTAATCTCTTATATAACACATTTCCACAACAAAAAATATACTTTCCTGTTAGAGTTTACTCTATAATTCTGTTTTCATCTTCTCTATTTACATATGTTTTAGAAAGGCCACATTCAGAAAAGATTTGGATTTGCTTGAATAGGTTCAACTGACTATAAGATACTATCCTATTGAGTAGATGTTACTCCAACATTAGAATACAAATTACTAGAATACAAGTTACTAGTGCACTCAGATAATTTCTAGAAGTCTTTCTTTCCCAAACCAGAAAGCGTCAGCAGAAATTGAAGGAACAATTGACAGGGCAGTTGGGTGACTTTTAATCTCTTATATATAAATATACATATAACATAATTGCCAGCTTTGATATAAAAACATTGGAACAGTGAAGTAGTTATTTACAGATCATCAATAATAGTTTGTATCACATATTTTAATATAAAGAATAGATATACATTCATATATGCCTGTTAATATGTATGTTCCCTACAAAGAAAAAGAAAGTCTGTCAATTGCAACACAGAACAATTGACATGACAGGAAAAAAAACCCCATGGTACAGCATTTCAACTGAAATATGCCTTTTTTTTGTGTTACTGCCCCCTTATAAGTGTGTGCTCATGTGGGTTTTTCTCTCTAAGAGCTGTGAAAAAACTGACATTTTTTATTGTCTTCTCAGACGTGGGAGGCAGCCATTTCAAAATCATTTTGGGCAGTCTACCACTGCAAATTTTACTTTATTCTTATTCCTTTATGGCTTTTATTAATACTTTTCTGATAGTGACAACAATTTGGTTGACTGTAAAATCAAATGTAGATTGCTATTAGTACTTAATACCGACTTTTGCATTCACATGTGTTAATTTACTGTGCTATTCTTTGGAGTCTTGTCACTTTCATAACTTTTCTTTTAAAGCTATCATTAATTTATCATTACAGTACCTTTTGTAGCTTTCTTTTGTGAATGCAGCCCCCTGTATGACAAAGAAGTTCTATCTTTTTACTCTAATTTTGTTCTTCTGTGGAACATCAGGGAGAAAATACCAAGTACACAAAGAAAATAGAAAATATATCTCTTGAAGTTACAAACAAATATACATATTTCACTATGCTATTTTGTCTCTCGCAGAATGAAATGAGTAGACAGTAAGTTCTAAAGCATTATGAATTATTATTTTATGTCTATATAAATAGTTTCATACTAATGAAACATCCGTATAACTGACAGAAGCAAGGACTTCAGTATATCTCTGATTCTGCATTGCATATGAATTCTTTTACATTGATCAGTACTCTCATCATAGCCAATTGGGCTCTTCAAGGATTGCATCAGTGTTTATATGTCCAGTGCCAAAATGATATTGAAGCACTTACCTCCTGTCTAGGCACTTCACTCATATCAATTTCAGGGAATTAGGATAGATTCTTGTATATCCTTATAGTTCTGGTCTTAAGTGTTCTGCAGATTCAGAGCCATGCCTGACATTTCCTCTTCCTTTTTCAATTAGCCAAAAGGAGTGTTGATGAACAATACAAGTACAGATATTACCAGAAACATGACATTCTTAGTTTTGTGCATATACTCAAGCATAATTTTATACTGAAAAATACTGTATGTTATACTTTCTTTGATATTTTCTCACTCAATGAAGAAGGAAAATATCATTATGAACGTCCATACCAATATTAGATAACCTACAGCAAACAGGAAAAATCTATACTGAGTTTAGTGGAGCCATAATTTGTACTACTGTAGGGAGTTCCTGAAATAAACACTACTGCGCTAATTTCTCTGTGCTAGACTGTAGATATATACCCACTCAGACATTAAGTGCCTACTTATCTGAACTCCTGAATACCACAAACACAAGCTGAAGCCAAAGGGAGCTGTGATTATGCAGACTCTATCAAAACTAGGAAAATCAAAATCTTTATTGACAAAAGAGTACCAGGCAGACTAGCTGCTCCAGCACAAGTTTGTACCGCTGTATGGACATGCTAGGTGTACCTGATGCTTTTGGATTTGATTCAACTTAGGTTCATAAAGAAAAGTTGGTGAGAAAATATGAGATTCCCTGTCCCGATGACAACAAAACAGAGCATAGTCACATAAAATCTGTTCCTATAGCAAGTGACCATATTGTATGTTTAATATTCAGGAGTCAGGAGCTAATGGAATATAACCCAACTTCACTATAACAAAACAACATGGTACAAGATACATATGTTTGTTCTGTTCATGTAATGATTTTAGCAGGCTCTGGGAAATTGCTGCTTGAGAATAAGAAAGAAAAGAGCAGCTGAGCAGAACATCAATACGCAGTACTTCTATAGAGACCACTTCACATGGATCACCATTTAAAAGATGTTCTTTTAAAATGATAAATCAAGGAGGAAGGGAAGAAAAATCAGTACATTCAAATGCTAAATACAACCTTCATTGAGAAAAGTGAGAAAAATATCATTGTCGTATTTCGGATACACTTGCATAACTGTTCATGCTATCATGCCTAATTAACAGCAAGCTAACAGATTCTTGCTATGGGGATGTTTACATGCAGAATATGCTAAATGTAGAGTTTGCTACACTGAAGGTAGATTTTGCATAGAATTAGGGCACTGTTAATTCACCTAGAAAACATATTTCTGCTTTGAAAAGGCACTATGAGCCAAAGTACTTTGGGAATGCTAATTCTAAGTGCTAATCTTGATGATGAAAAAGAAATTGTTGCAATCTTCATGGAACAAACACAATAACGTAAAATATCAAATTATTCTAATATATGTTAGGATAAAGTAATAAAATTGATTTATTTTAATGAAGCTAGACTAGCTTATAATTCTTGATGTTCTTTCTTTTGTTTTTGCTTTGGTATTGTAGCATAGTATAGGAAATATTCCGAACAGCTACAGTATGAAAGAACAAGCTTTATTTTAACTTTCATAAATGACTTTGGACCCAAAGAACTCATCAGGTAAAGCTAATGCAGCTGTTGCCGTAAATAATTCAGGCAAATTGCTTCAGCCACAGTATGACAGGACTGACTTCACAGCAGTAACCTCCATAAATACTGTCAGAAAACAGATACATTAGCTACTAGTGACTGAAACTTCCAGTCCTTGGGAAGTAAAACTTGCTAAATTCTTTCTTGATTAACCTGTCTGACAAAACTTCTCATCAAATTGTTCATTTTTTCCTCTGAGAATGCATCATCTTTGAAACCTTAATAAGTACTTTCTGTTTCATATACAAGTTACATTAGAGCAATGAATTACTATGGACTGTAACAAAAAAACCTCCCACAGTCTCAGAATCAAGTGTGCAGACCAATTTCTTCTGATTTCAGTCTCAGCAGCACAACTAAACATCTATAATATTAATCTAAATATATGCATCATTATTTAAGTCCTGAGTGTACAAATTGTAACAGCACTACCTTAACATGTACAATTACTTCTGTTGAACTCTGAGAATTAATTACGTAAGTATAAACATTTCTACATTCTTGTAGAAAAGAATTCCAATCATTTTGGAATAATTCAATATTACATATAAATAATGTCAAGGTTTTAAAAAGATGAATTTTGGGACTAGAAGGAAAATGTGATATAGAGAAGAGCTAATAAGGACCAGAAGTAACACATATATTTAAATGAGTCCTGTTGGAAAATTGGCAAGCTCAGACTCTTTAGAAAAGTCACTTCTTCAGAATGGTGCTTTGTTGCCAACAGAGAATAAGATGTAAAGGAACAAGTAAGATCTAAGAATTCTTAAGAGGAAAATATTAATAACTGAGAAAATGACAGAAATTACAACCAAAAGGAGGAGAGAATCATTAAAGTAGCCAGTGGGTTTAAGGCTTACTGAGCCAGTGTACAACAGCATTAGAAATGTGATTCTGCTGGCAGTTTGTCACACTCTTGTCTACAATTTAATGTCATTTTTTGGGCTGATAACTTCTTGAAAGACAACATAATCATCTTAAGTGCTTATGAGGTGATTTCTGTAATTATTGCAGATCTGCTCATAGTAATCAACTGGAACCTCTTCTGCATGATGAACTACTCTTCCTGCCTGATCCTGCAATTCAGGACAAAGGAACTATTCCCTTTGACTTCACTGGGAGTCTGCCAGAAGAATCTTCTCCTTACTAAAAGAGTGCACCTAATTTGTTCACTTGCCAGGCTTACATCGTTTTCATAATTCTCCCTCCAAGAACCTCCAATTAAGTGTCCAATTTCCATGTTCATTCTTCTCCTACACATTTTCCTCTATTTTGTTGTTCATTTTCAGTAGAGATGTATTTTACAATTTAATTTGAAAAGTGGTTAGGTATCCTTCAATTCATGTTATACAATGATATTAAAAAATAAGACTGTAATTACTGGAATTACCTTGGCACACATTAGTGAATGCTTTTTTTGGTTTTTTTTAAATAATGCTGAAGTGTGTCTTTAAAACAAAGTTCTTGTGAAGGAAACTCTCATTTCCATCTCTCTCCCTCTCAGAAACCCTAAATGTTTTATTTAACAGGTTTTATTACGTATAATTTCACAAGAGATTACAGAAACATTTTTAAGATGTAAAAACCCTTACCTTTGTCAAGTGCATCAGTTCAAAACATGGCTGAGCGATAAGCCAAGTAAATGTATTAATTCCTGGTATCCTATTTTCCATTTCGCAAGTGGACAGTCTGAGCAGCAGTTAATGCATACTTTTATCTACATGAATTTTTCATAAGGATGACCTGGTTGTTCTACATGATGTGGTCTGGATGATTTTCCTGACCCTCCTCACTGTCATTTGCCCTTCTCTCAGCATGATCCTCTCAGAAAAGCCTAGATTTATCATGTAGGCTGGTCAAATCAGCCCCCTGACTGATTCCAGGAAGGACTACAGTGAAAACAAGCTTTTTGCTTAGGAACACGTCCTGTCTGTGCCCCTCCAGGCTGCTTTCCAAGGCTGTTGTTGCTGCCCTTTGTTTGCACCAGATTTTCATATGCAATTTTTTTCTCTGCTTTAGGCACCAGAAACCCTTACATACCTGAAACTTAAGAATATTTTCTTATATACTTGTAAATTTACTTGTTTATGTTGTACTAACCTTAGACTTCACTCAAATAGCACTACAGGATGCTGCCATGCTACACATCACGTAAGAAGATGCTTCTTACCCCTCTTCTTGCCACAGAGCACAAGTATGTTCTTATAAAAATCACCTTTGAAATTTATATGAGCTTTTTTCATCAACTGAAACAAACCTATTGTCAGGCGTAATGTATACTTATTCACAGAGGAAACTGTGAGCTGACCAAATAACAGACAGCTTGCAGGAGCTTAATACAGAAGTGACTAAAGCATTTGGTATAAGGATTTTTCAACATTTGGTATAAGGATTTTTCAAGTGCTTCAGGCAATGGCTTTTGAGGCTAGAAAGAATGAAGCACTGATTCTCTCTTCTTTCCCTGATAATCCCAAGAAGAAATTTCTTCTTTCCCTGAGTAATAAATTAACATTTCTTTTAGGCATGACTTCTATGCAACCTGACAAACTTGGGCAATTTTATGTAGTAAATGATATCACTCTAACATTTGTCAAGCTACATATCCTTGGATCGTAGATCCTTATAAACACCAGTCACTAGAGAGAAGGTTTAAGATACAGTTCTGCTGTAGCCATGGGCTTCTGGACATAAGAAAGGGATGTAATTGTTCCCTTGCTAATGGCACTGCACTGGGTATGACTGTAACTCAGTGCGGTTCAGCAGTGCAAAGCTACAGCGTCACAGCAATGCAGCGCTTAGGCACAAGTTGCATTAAGCACACGCAAAATATTATTCTGCATTACACAGAAGACGGTGGATGTGAAATCTGTCCTCTTGGAAATAGCAGAAATATTTCAACTGAATCCTCATGAGAAACAATAACCCCTGCAGGCAAGAACAAAGCAATGAATATTGTCTCCTCTTGTGCCTTAAGGATTTAAGCCTGAAGAAATATACAACAAAATGGTCAATTAACAACAATGTCCTGCTTTCTTGGTGCCCAGCAGTTTGAATGATTTTTCTGACCTTTAAGAGCATTTCAAACAAAATAACCAAGGATAGAGACAGAATTTTGCTTAGTTTCTTACTGTCACCTCCATTCTCAAAACTATTAATCGCTTCAGGAGGTGGTCAAGAAGAGGCACTGCAAAAAAATCTTTCCTGAACTCTTGCTCTTGATAGAAACAATTTCAGTCCTACATAATTCTTATGTTTGAAGCACAACGTATCTAGTATTCTAGAAGACTTTGCTCAGTCTTTCCAATACGCCTCACTCCATAGATGAGTGGCTGATACAACTCCCCTAGCATGAGCTGTGTAAAAGCTGCGAGTTCTCTACCAAAACCAGAGGGAGAAAGGCACCACCATAGACTGATTCATTCCACCTTGAAAGAGGTATCTAAGATAGGTGGGATGCAGTGCTGTAGAGATGTCTGTTACTGCTTTAATGGCGAGAAGTCGACACAAGCAGCTTAGAGAATGTGACTAAGCTTTGTATAACTGATGAAGGAAACTCACTTTCTTCATCACTGCACAGTCATGAGAAGGTAACAGACTGCAACTGCACCTGCCTGTGAATTGATGTCTTTTACCCCCAGGCCTGAAGTGATATTGTTTAAATGAAGAACAAGTTCAGCTCTTTGTGTAACACAATTAAAGGTATAAACCTTAACTTTTAAGAGAATATAAAAACCAAAGCTAAAGTGTTCCCATGCATGAACCACTGAGCACATCAGAGTCACATTTACATTTGGCACTGGTAGCCACAGAAATGCTTAGGCCTGTTTCTGCTGGCAAGAGCAATTGTACATCTCTCACCCAACGCAGGGGCACAAGTCTGTTCTCTGATGGATTCCAGGAGCACAGCCTGAAACTACATGCATCAGAAACCTGGATGCAAGTGACTTGCAGCTCTGGCTAAAACACAAAACAAACCAAAAATAGACAAAAATTAAATAGTGTGCAACTTTAGTTGCTTCATGGCCAATAATCCACATGCTAATGTGTTCCAAATAAAAATCTGTGTGCAGCATCTGGATTCTAATGGTAACTGACTCCTTTTTCTGCTCCGAATCACCCCAATTCTATTGTCAAGCTAGAGAGCACATTACGCTTCTCTGAAAGTCAAGATCTTGGCATGCCATGTCCCAGGGAAGCAGTAGGACATCAAATATGGCATTTGCGTCCCACCAGGGCCTTTCCCTCACGGTAAAGGCACGTTAACATCGGGACGGCGATGGAAAACGCGATCACACGCACCCCGGAGGACGCTGCTTTTGGAAGGACGACCACCCCCGTGGCACTCCGCGAGCGAGGGATTCAGGAGAGCCTGCGAGGTTTTGAAGGCGAGGAGGGGACATCCAAAGAGAAGCAGAAAAAATGCGACTCCGCCGAGGCGAGGGGTGGAGCCGGGGGGTAGGGGCACGGCTGCTTGCGGAGGGGGAGCCGGCTCCGGCGAGCGCTCGGGCTGGGGGCGGCGCTGGGGCAGCCCCGCGGGGCAGGGGAGGGGAGCGGCCGCGCCGCAGGGCGAGCGCAGCAGAGGCGCTTCCAGGCGCTCCGGGCGGCGGGGGAAGGCGGAGGAGAAGGAGGAGGAGGAGGAGGAGGAAGAGAAGGAGGGGTGGGGTGGGTGGAGGGGAGGGAGGCCGCCTTTTTTAGGAGGGAGACCCTCCTTCGCGGCCGCCCGCTCGCAGCCATGGCTTTGAAGGAGGCGGGCGGCAGCATCCTGCCCGTCAGCGACATGGTGTCGGGGCCGTCGGCGTTCCCCGAGGTGGTGGAGCTGAACGTGGGGGGCCAGGTGTACGTGACGAGG
The DNA here is from genome assembly GCA_013389865.1 of Piaya cayana. Classification (NCBI taxonomy): domain Eukaryota; kingdom Metazoa; phylum Chordata; class Aves; order Cuculiformes; family Coccyzidae; genus Piaya; species Piaya cayana. The sequence continues at coordinate 12,065 of WAAB01023730.1, read as the reverse complement.
CACTCCACGCTGCTCAGCGTCCCGGACAGCACGCTGGCTACCATGTTCTCGCCCTGCCGGGGCGGCCCGGCGGCGGCGCGGCAGCTGCCCAGGGACAGCCGGGCGCGCTTCTTCATCGACCGCGACGGCTTCCTCTTCAGGTACGTGCTGGATTACCTGCGGGACAAGCAGCTGGCGCTGCCCGAGCACTTCCCCGAGAAGGAGCGGCTCCTGCGGGAGGCCGAGTACTTCCAGCTGGGCGACCTGGTGAAGCTGCTGTCGCCCAAGGTCACCAAGCAGAGCTCGCTCAACGACGAGGGCTGCCAGAGCGACCTGGAGGACGGCAGCTCGCAGGGCAGCGGCGACCGGCTGCAGCGGGCGGCGCTGGACAAGCGCTCGGGCTTCCTGACGGTCGGTTACCGCGGCTCCTACACCACCGTGCGGGACAACCAGGCGGACGCCAAGTTCCGCCGCGTCGCCCGCATCATGGTGTGCGGCAGGATCGCCCTGGCCAAGGAGGTCTTCGGAGAGACCCTCAACGAGAGCCGCGACCCCGACCGCCCCCCCGAGAAGTACACCTCCCGCTTCTACCTCAAATTCACCTACCTGGAGCAAGCCTTCGACCGGCTCTCCGAGGCGGGCTTCCACATGGTGGCTTGCAACTCCACCGGCACCGCCGCCTTCATCAACCAGTACAGGGACGACAAGATCTGGAGCAGCTACACCGAGTACATCTTCTTCAGTAAGTGCCGCCCGCGCCCCTGCCTCTCCTACCCCCGCGGGGTGCGCGGCGGTGTCGGGGTTCCAAGGACCCCCCGCACTCCAGTCCTTAGCGTCCCAAAGCAACACGTAGCTCGAGAGAAATCGGGGCTGCCCCCTTCACTCTCTCATTCGGTTCGAATTGTGCTTTGGGGGCGCTTTAATGCCCCATCCGGAGCGCGGCGAGGGAGGGGCTCCCCCCACCCCTTAGAGGTGTTGGGGGGCTGCGCCTCCACCTTTTGGTGCCGAGCTAGGAGCGGGGAAAGCATCCCTCCTGCAGCCCCGTGCCGGGGTCCCCTGGGGCCTGGGGGCTTGCGGAGCTCCCTCCCGGCGAGGTGGAGCCCCGGGCGAGGAAGGGGTTTAATGTTTTATCGCGGCGTTGCCCTCCCGGAGGAGCGCGCTGCGCGGGGTTGACGGGCAGCGGGGGCACTGCCAACTTCCCGAGGAGCCTGGCTCCAAGGGTGGGGGAGAAGGAAAAAAGACACTAACCCACTCCTTAGCCTGTATGCAGCTCCTAAACAACAATACTGCTCGCCTGGGGGTAGCCTTAAAGGTTTCAGGCCACTAGCAAACGGGAGAATAAGAGCGACGACGAATCAACCTGGCAAAGTGTGTAGAGCCGTGTAGGGCACTGTCTGGGCAGTGATTTCGGGTAGTGAAACTGCAGCTGGATGGAGAACAGCAGCCCCCGGCAGAGATTTGTCTTTAAAAGGCAGAGGCAGCCTTAAGCAGTACAGATGTGTCTGAGAATCTAAACGGGTTCTCCGTTGACTTGTTTCTTCTCCTACCTCTGTGTGGTCTCATGCTCCCTAAGCACAGGAGGGATGCTTTGGCAGAGCAACCGCCTGCCTCTCTGGTGAGGTGGGAGTTGGAGCCTCTGACTTCACCAGCAGGGCAACTACAGGGAAACAACCTATTTTGCCTGCAAAACTGGGTCTAGGCACAGTACTGAATAAAGGAGGGAAATGTCAATGGTTTTCTACTTGGAGGACAGATTTATTAAATAGTTTACATTGCTATGTGTTATATAGGTGATGACCACCTATTGCTGGGCAGGTACTTCAATTTTCAAGACTATATTAGAACAGTTTCTGGAGGTTCATTGCATAATATGTTACTGGTCATATTTCATTAAGATACATAAAAACTGAGCTATAGACAAGCTTTACATGCTTCTGAGTAGACTTTATCAAGTATTTTACGTGATTATTAAGTCATCTTTCAGCAAAAAATGAATGTACTGATTTTCAAAACAGTAAAATTTCTTTATTGTTATTATCAAGACTATGAAATAGCCTGTTCTGCTCAGAAGTAGATTTCTAGTTGCATAATTATTTGTGTACATTTGTGATGCTTGTAACATTTTAAGTTATTTTTTTGTGTGTATGTGTTATGATGAGGTCACTGTATGGAACAGTGCTCTATTTCGCATCAGTGTTCCAAATTAATCGCTGGTGTAATACCACTGATTTACATGGAAAAATGCCAGGGATGAATTGAATGTTTTACATGAAGAGTTTTGTTTTGATTTTTAGTCTTCCAGGTTATGATACTGTGAAAAGTAAAACAGTTAGGTAATGATTTCTGAGTGCTGAAAAGATGGGGAGCATATTTTTGTTTTAGTTGTTTGTTATGCATTTAGCAACCTTTTTCTTTAACAGTTTTATACAGCCTTGTACGACTAGATAGATTTTTCCAAAATACAGTAGCATTGAGACGAAACTTAGTCCCCAAAATGAGAGGAGAAACAAGCAAAACACAGTGCCTGAAGCAATACTTTATTCTTGGCCCCCCCCCCGCCCGCCCTTTGTGTGTGTTTTGTTTTGTTTTAGTAATTAAATATCCAGTTGATGGAGACTGTTTATAAAACAATACTTTATTGTTATTAAACGCCCTGGATTAATTGGGTGTTTGCTTTGCCAGACTTGCACAAGAATACGTTGAAAGGAGAGGAAACTTTGGAAGCCTTAGCGTTTTGCACTGGGGGTAAGAAGAGTGGTTGGGGTTACCAGCTGTGGTCTCTCCAATAGCATTTGCCAGGACTGTATGCCTACCTCACTCAAAAGCAGGCCTTAATACACAAAGAGGACAAGAGCTATTCTTCAATTCAAATCTCTAATATTCTTTGCCACATGTCCCCATGAAGCCTAGAAAGGAGGCAGTTTCAGATGGTTGGTTGCTGATACCAAGAGCAATGTCCAACCCTGGGCTGTGCCTTACAGACAAAAGTATAAAGACAAAGAACTTTGGGAAGCCTCTTCTGGTTTTGGCTGGTGCTTGAGACTTAATTTGGTGTTATTGGAGAAGGAACCTGGTTTTATGTTCCACTGGAAAAAGCCCTGGCTGCACTTGCAAATGTTATTCACAGCATGACCATCTGCAACCAGCAACTCTATTAGTTGTTGGTCTGTAATTCTATAGCAGCCACAGCCACACAGACTTGTCTTTCACCATTTCTCCTGAGGACTTCTGGACAAATCTGTTTTCTCATAATGGTAGATAGCAAAGTGATTGGAAAAATATGTAAAGATGTGTACATTCTGACTGTTTCCTTAGGTCACGAGTGGTTGAATGAGTTTCTTACTGGGAACTACTAAGGAACATTTGAAACCTAAAGGTGGCCTTTAATGTACAGTTTGTAGAACCTCTTAAACTTTAGTAGGTGTTTTAAGTTGAAATGTCCACCTGTCACTTTTTTAAAAAGTGGAAATACATTTTCCTAAACATTATTGCAGATGAAATTTAATTTGTTTGTCCACGTTTACTTAATTTGTGTATTTCTTAGTATCTAGGGATAGATTAGTTGTCGCAGGCATCATTTGAAGCTACTTACCAGGAAGTAATGCTTCAGCCTTTGGCAACATGTCCTGGCAATGTGTCCTGGCAACATGTCCAGAGGCAGGCTTGCTTTCTAAATACACGTAACTCCTGAAAAAACATGAGATTCTTTTACCTCAGTGGTGTGCAAGCTGTCACGTATGCAGTGACAGCTTCATTTGTCTACGCAATAGCAGCATGGTCAGAGTTTAACTTGCACCTTGCATGGGTGCCTTATTTCTGAAAAGTGCTCTTAGTTCTGTTCCATGTATCTATTACAAATCCTTTCTCCTAGTGGTCAATAAAAGAAGTAACTTCCAATGTGGTATAGAAAAGGGTCTACCAGAGTGTACCTTTCCTTATTTTTTTCCCCTGATAACTTGCCTCTATGCCTGAAGGCTATCAGGGATCTCTAAGCTACTGAAGCTTTCACCTTAGCACATATGAGGGTGACTTGGGTCAGTAAACATCACATTAATTGCATATGCAGTTTGGAAAAGAGGCTCAGACTCTTTGGCTGCTTAGTTTCAAGCTACCATAGAGGACAGTGATTAACTACCTGTTGGTGTGCAATAAGCAGTGGCTTTCACAAAAGCTGTTCCTAGTTGGAGACTGGATGCTAGAAATAATCAGACCTTGCTTCAAGTGGCTGCAGGTAACACAACAGACCTTATTAGCTGGTGTCTTTCTGAGGAATGGGTGCCATTTACATTTTGAAGCTTTTGTTCTTTTTTGCGTCATTCACTATCAGTACTGTTGTGTAATGCAGGATTGTCTGTGCATGCTATTACTGGTTTTTTCTTTGGTAGAATCTAATTGGTCTTAATGGATTTTGCATTTAACATCTGCTCTGCAATCTGACTTTGGGGTGTTGAGAACATCATGCCTGACTGGAAGCTTTCTGTGCTGAGCTGATATGTTTACTGTAAGAAAAATGCAGTAAAACTTCATTAAAAACACTCTTTGACATGTTTTCTCTTTGACACTGCTGTTTCACATGTGACATTTTCTGTTTTCTTGTCTTCTTGTTTTGTTTGTAACAGGTGACATTTGCATGAATTTTGGTGCTTATTTTCCACTTGGAGTCACAGCATCTTGAGATTGCATTGGTTGCTGTGCATATAGTTATAAACAAGTGATGAGAATTTCATAAACAGTGGGGAATAATGAACTTTCGGGAAACAATGTGGTATATGGAAAATAACCCCTAAAGCAACAACAAAGCCAAACGCAGCCCCCCAACAGCAAGACACCCTCCCTCCCCAATATTTTATGTGTCTTTGCAATAAGAAGAAGATAGAAGGTGACTGTTGAAACATGGGGAACAAGCATCTACATACATACTTTGAGATGTTATTTGCTCTGTGCCAAACCCAGTGCAACGTTCCACTGAGATAATAGTAAGAGGGTGGTGGGTTTGCAGGTAATCTTAAACTACCCTTCTAAGGCTAGAATGATATGAGAGCCATTCTGCTGGTGGTTTCTTTGACTGTGCCAAGATCCGTCCACCACTCCTTATTTGCTGGAGTTTTTGCTACATGTATCTGTACTATTTGATGTGGAGCAAATAGATGTGGAACGTGCTAGACTGAGGAGAGAAAGGAGAATAAGACAAAAGTAAAACGAGGATATTGCTTCTTTGTGGAACATGAAAGTGCAATCAAACTACTTACTTTGGGGCTGAATCAGAGCCTGAAAAGTTAGAGTATGAGTTTTTGGTGGTACAGGAATACCTGAAGGATTAATTTAGTATAAGCACAATGTAGAAAAGCTGATTTCTGGCAGAATCAAGACATGGGAATGTTGTTTATGGTAGGACTGTTGAGCAAAAACCTTTAAGAGAGATTCTGCAGACAGTCCCGTGACTTCGGAAAACTAACATAAAACTTCAGAGTATTTTGCCTTGATTCCAGCTCAACTATAATAGTGCTTATAAATAAATAAATAATAGACTACTCTATCTTGTAATTCTTCCAAAATGTACATCCCTGAATGTGAAGAGATGAATCAAAGTGTGCAGTAATAAATTACCAATATAAGAGTATCTTTCTTATGCTACCACTTGACGTAATGTGTGATAATCTAGACTACTGAAACCGCTATTCTGATTTTAGTCATAATTTCAACCAAGAGACTGTATTTCAGAATGATTTTAAAAAGGTTAAAATGCAGTTTAAACAAATTCAGCTTTTTTAATAAATAAATAATGAAAACGGCCTCCTTTGCTCTATACCTGATGTAAAGACACTATTGCAGTAAACGACTATGCTAGGAACCGTTTTTTTTCTTACATTTCAATAGAAATATGCAAGAATTGAAACAATGATTTGTGATCAGTTTTTAATCATTGTATCAGGTTTTTGCCCTCATTACAATAAAATTATATTTTACATCTTGTGGAGGGACTTTAATATTTGGAACTGAGGACTGAAACTGTTGTGCAGTATTCTAAAGGTAAAACTAGAGATTATCTGAGACAATTAACTATCCTGAATATTATATACCAGGATCAATACTAGATAAGCGATAGGCATCTTGATATAAGCAGCTGTTATTTCTGGTGCTGCAAAATGGAAACACAGTGGTTTTAATATTATCCCATATTTATACTTCTTGTGGATTACTTGGGAACAAAGTAACAGTGCTGGAGAAGCTGACTTTGCTGTTTCTGTAACATTTTGCAGGAAAACTGCTTCTTGATGTCAGATCACTTTGTACATTTTCAAGGATTTATGACAGTGGTTGCAGGGAAGTGTTTACTTTTCTACAGTAGGATAAGCAAATCATACTTTTTTTTATTGCCAACATGAACTCCCAGTTATCTGCTGTTCAGGTACAGAATTTGTGTATAAAAGTTTTCTGTATAATATTATTCAAAGCACGATTTAAAATTAAAGCATCACTGCTAATAAAATACATTGTGGAATATAACTGCTTTCTCAGTATAATGTGGCTCGTATTTCACTGCTGATTTTCTCCTCTGCAGTAAATACCAGATTTGTTATACTGTGATGACAATTTGAGTGGTGAACAAAAATCCAGTAAGCATCGCATGAAGAGAGACTTCACAGATTCCCATGTTATCCTCTTTCTGCCACAGTTCCACCATTAAGCACAGATGTCTAGAAATGAGAAAATGCTCTGGCAACTCTTACAGATATCAGTAGCATGCAATAGGAATGGGGAGAGACTGAAGAGCCAGAAAGAAAGCCTCTCTTCTTTGTCCAGCTGAACATCAGCATGGTCTGAAAAAAACATCCAAAAGTAATCAATCATGTTTTGTTGCATTATCTAGTTAAAGGGTGGGAAGTTTGATAAGCCAGATACCTAGATGGGCAAAGAAGAAAAGCATGTAAGGTGATGTGCACCTGGCTCACACCTCTGGGGTCTGTGACTGTGAAGGCTGGTGTGGTCCTCAGTGTAGCTCACAACCAATTTAGCATTGTTCTGCCTTGTCTGAGCAACTAGGCAGATCCTGGGTGTCATTGCAGAAGTGAATAAACTAGCAAGGCCATGCTCTGGATTTCTGCATTGATTTTCTATCTCTAGTTTTGGATTACTTTACTGTCAGAGTCATGTAAGAAGCCTTTTACAGAGTTAACTTGACTGAGGTCATATCTGCAGGGCGTTTTTCTACCACAGACTAATTATTTGGTTGGTGGTAGCTAACATCCTAACTTGGCAAGCAGCTGTTTGCTTTATACCAAGGATAGTTTTATTTAATTCCTGCTTGAAAGACCCTTGTTTCTCAAAGGAAGTGGAGTACTAAATGGCACTCTTAAATGTCTGTTTTATAAATTGAGCTTCTGAATTCAGGTGGAAAATTCTTAAAAAAAATTACCAGGCAGATTTCATTTTGCTTTAACAAATCAAATGTTTCTTGATGGATTTCCTGGGAAGGTTGTTCATTTCAGCTTGATAAAACGGCATGGTTTGTTTGAAAAGAGATAATTTATACTCTATTTAAGATTCATATATTTATAAAATTTAGGAGAAAAAAGTTCTATGTCTAAATATACAATCCTCATGCTCAATAAAGTTTAAGTACTTCTCTTTTAATGTTTTGTATGATTTTTATTTCTTACTTTTAAACCAGTAATGGCCATTGCACATTTAGCTTTTTCCTTATATAAATTCTGGATTATTCAGTGAATTTATTATTTTTCTTTTTTTCTTTGACCTAAATGGGATTAATCATATAAATAGGGACCAAATGTGTGCAGCTCACACTCAAATCCCATTTATGGCTTCAAGAAAGACCTTCAGTGGGACTGAAGCAGTAAATAGTCTTGGGCCAATCTTTCACATGGAAGTGAAATTCAAACTAAATGAGTGATGATTTGGTTCCATAGCTGTTTCTAGTACATATAATCCTGCTAGGAAGTAAGCACTGATGTTTTATAATTTTTGTGGCACTTGTAGAAACCAATGCCATTCTATTTTGGTTGCATTTTATCAGATTGTGGTAACAAAACTTGTCATGTTTGCTACATTTTGACAGTTTAGCTTCAGAAGACATGTTTAAAGAGTGGCATCTTGCTGCAAGGTTTCACTTCATTTATATCATTGTATTTCTAAGTATTTTCTGGACTTCATGACATGTATAATAAATATCATGGTATTGTTAATGAGTGTTTCATGTTTCTAGCATCATAATGAATACAATGTTCTAAAAGCATTTTATGCAAATATTATTTCTTCTTTATGGATTTACTTCTGTCTTGATACTCTCTTTCCCAAAGGTGCTCAAAACAGGATTCAAAGATAGGAAGTGGTGTGTTTATCCATTATTTCCTGGGCCTGCCTGGCCATAAGCAGCATCAGGACTGCTCTCAGTTACAGCTGGTACGATGATTCTTTCATCAACATTTTGCAGCAGAGACTAGCTAGGTCAAAATTTAGTTGTTCCCTTTCCTATTGCTTCCTGTAAGCCTGAAGCCTATGGCAGAGGCTCTGAGCGAAGGGGTTGCAGAGACAGGGGCCACTGCCTGCGGGGACTGCCACTGCCTCGGGTCTGTGTGCACATGAGGTTTGCTTTGTACTGCTCAAGTTGTACACCCCCTGCCTGACCTGTGTTCTGTTCCTATGACATGAACTTAGTGAATAAAGAAAACTAGAATGAATTATGGAATAAAAAAAATAATGGTACTTCCTTTTGAAAGGAATACTATAACGCTTCTAACAAAAAAAAGTTTTCAATAGCTCAATACCAATCAGAACAAGTCAGTCACAAGTGCAAGTACACGCAATAACAGTAAGTAATGCATTGAAGTAGATATGCTGCACATCCCCTTTTGGGGATATGGAGTGGGTTGAGAAACTGAAGAAAGGAATCATCCATCATTAATTTTTATTAATAAAATTAAATATTCCAGGAATTCACTTAGCAGATGTTCAGTCATACAATACATAATCAGTACTGAAACATTTACTTTGCATCAACAAAGATACAGTTTGGAAATATGGAGTATTTTATTTTTCGCACAAGCGAACAACAATAAGCCAATATCTGCTTTTATCTGTTAACTTGCATCCTTACTGGGTTTTACCCTTTAGTAGTAATAACAAATATTCCCAAAGAGAGATGAGTTGGTGCTCAGGGACTCTTGTCACATTTTATTGTAAACAATCTTCTGCAGCTTAAGCTAATAGTGCAATTGTTTTATTGAACGTAGATGTTTCTCAGTTCTTGTAAGGATTACAGCTGTATCAGTGTATTCTACAGAAGTTGTTTAAAGTGTACTACCATTCGAAAAACTTTTTATTAGTCATATTTTCTATGTCTCAGGCACCTGTGAAGCTCTTTATATTTATTTAATAATAGGAGGAGAAAGGCCCAGATTTGTATATGTACATGATTACATAAATACTGTTCAAACCAGTACTTTCATAACCTCTTACGATCTCACTGTTTAATTAAACCAGACTTTTTTTCCCCATCTGTTACTCAAATCCCCAGTAAAACTACCACATCTGCAAAACTTTGAGTGATGACAAATGTCTGTGTTGTGCATACAGAAGTATTCTCTTAACACTTATTGTTCTTAATGCAAGGTTCATTCATTCTCATTAGAAGTCAACAATACGAAATAATGTGAATCAGCTACAAAAGGGTTAGAAGGCAGATAAAATTAGTAAAAGAGAGTGCTAACAGCCTAGTTATTGTAACACGTGGATAGTACAGTGGAGAAGGATTAAAACAAAACAATGCTTTTTGCTAGTTTTTCTTAATAAATGTTTTCTTTTCCTTTCTTCTCACAGTCACCCATTTATTTATAGCCAATCACTTCTCATTATTGTTCTCTTCAGATAGCTGTTACTACTTCTGTTAATGTCTCCTATAGCTTTTGAACTGATCTGAAGCAAACTGGATTCATGACTACTCTTGCTTTTCCACCTGTTTTTGTATTTTTGCAGGGTTTAGGAATGCAAATCTCATTCATTCCATCATTCTAAAATAACAGTATATAGCTGGATAAAGGTGTGATAAATATTGCTGAAGCTATCTGTGCTTGGACTGGCGGGGGGAGGAAGGGATTCATCTATTTATGATTTATGACAAAAGAGAGAATGGGAGCATTGTTCAAGTAAAATTGTGCCTGTCCCCTCTTACTGCCAAAGCTTTGACATCAAATCCCACATCAGCAATTCTGAGTAACTTACCTATTTGAAGTACCCTGTTTTCAGAGCAGGAACTGTCATTATCTGTATGTACAGATGAGCATTTTTATATTTAAAGCAGTATACCAAAATTACATAAGGAATATAACTGACAGCAGTGTAATTTTTAATCAGACTTGGAACTTTTACTTTCTAAGCACCTGTAGACTTTAATTTTCTCAGTAAGAATCCCTCAGAAAGCTGTGCATTATGTACCTGTCTAGTGTCTTCATAACCTGAAAACATCTACTCTGGTCATTTTTTTTCCTATGAAGTTTCTTCATGCTGTGGGTCTGTTTATGGGGATGTTATAAATTCAGAGAATATTTATTAATGTTATAGATAGAGAGAAGACAAAATCTTATCTGTTTTTGCTACCACTTTCCAAAACCCATCTGATATAACCTATGTTGCTATCTTGGCTTGAAAGCAACCCCGTAATTCTTCAAAATTCTGAGACAAACTTTACGGAAATATCTTAGTGATTCAGTATGTGATATTTTGAGGACTGCAAAATTTTTGAAAATTTACCTCACAATCTACTAACTTTGTATCTTCCAGTGATTTTAATCTGTCTAGTAGTCTAGCCTCCAGTCATAACAATGTTTACATTTTCATTCAGGTCCTTTCACTACTTATCTTTTCCACCTGCAGCTGAAGGAGTTTGGTGTCTAAATTTGTGGAATTATGCTCCTAAATAATTGCATCTGTGATCACATTTAATTACAGGAAGAAGAATGTGCTCATGGTAGAGGAGATTAGGTTAAACACTGTCTGTCTAATCACATCCCTAGTGACTAACTTCTGGCAGTGCTTTCTTCCTAAATCCCGTTGCTGTGGATGTGATGGATAAAAGCTGCACAGCCTGTGCAAGTCCATGACTTCAGATTGTGGTTTTGTTTTTCTGATTTGAGGGGTATGTCACAGACTTAGGAGCAACCCTGAACTTGATTCACATCTGCCAAAACCACATGGTGCTTTTGGGTGGCCCTGGCTCTGCAGGACCCGGGCTGGGAAGGGCAGGGTTGAGGGGAACTTAAGACAGGCGCTGCTGCAGCCTTGGTGACAGCTTACCCTGGAGGAGGGTTGCTGGATGGTGTCCTGGGCCAGGCTAGGGGAAGCACAGGGCTGTGAGGGCTAGTACAGCCTGGTGGTGTCCCCTTGGGACCTGGCAGTGTGGTGACCATGCCTACTGTCTATGAAAGCCAACAAATAAGCAAAGAGCTGCATGCTCTTGGGAGCTTTGGCCAGGTGCCATAATCATAGAATAGTTTGTGTTGGAAAGAACCTTTAAAGGTCATCTAGTCCAATCCCCCTGCAATGAACAGGGACATCTTCAACTAGGTCAAGTCACTCAGAGACCCATCCAAAATGTTGTTCAGTGTTTCCAGGGACAGGGCATCTGCAACCTCTTTGGGTAACCTGTTCCAATGTTTCACCACCCTCATTGTAAAAACTTTCTTCCTTGTTTCCACTGTCTTTTAGTGTCTTTCTTGTTCTACCACCACAGGCCCTGTTAAAAAGTTTGTTCCTATGTTTCTTGTAAGCCCCCTTTAAGTACTGAAAGGCTGCAGTAAGGTCTCCCTGGAGACTTCTCCAGGCTGAACAGCCCCAATTCTTTCAGCTTTTCTTCTCAAGAGAAGTGTCCCATCTCTCTAATAATTTTTGTGGCCCTCTTCTGGATCCACTCCAACAGGTCTATGTCCTTCCTGTGTTGAAGGCCCAGGGACAGGCAAATTGGACCTTAGGCTGCTGTTTTGGAAAATTTGGTTCTTATCTCAATAACTGTCAATAAATTGCACTTGTTTTGCCCCTTTTCTTATCCTGTGGTTATAGAATCATAGAATAAC
>WAAB01023727.1:0-14918 GCA_013389865.1 Piaya cayana | reverse complement strand
CCCAGGTCCTTCTCCTCCAGGCAGCTTTCTAGACAGACTTCTCCTAGTTTGTAGCACTGAATAGGGTTGTTGTGCCCCAAGTGCAGGACCTGTCACTTGGCCATGTTAAACCTCATGCCATCAGTTTCAGCCCAGCGGTCCAGCCTGTTCAGATCCCTTTGCAGAGGCTCCCTGCCCTCCAGCAGATCGACTCTTCCACCCAGCTTAGTGTCATCTACAAACTTGCTAAGGGTGCACTCTACCAGTCTACCTACACAGTGTGTTGCAGACAGGCATGCCCAGCTCCAAGCTTGCAAAGCGTGGGCCAGAACCTATATCTTGCCTTTCACAAAGGCTTCTTAATGTGGGCTCCGCATCGTCATGATGCAGCCATGGCTTTGGGTTGCTTCCTAGAGGAGTCAGGATGTATTCAGGTCTGATTTTGGAATGTCATATGTAATGCTTGTTATGAGATCATTTCCCAAGCAGCAAGATGACTGTCCACTACTTCAATATGTCTGATTATTAAGAAAATTCAAATCAGTGCTACTCTTCACTCATGCCATGTCTGATGTTTTTTCCCTAAACTCTGACCCTTTAGGAGATATCAGTTTCTCTGTGGAGGCATATGCTTTGAATTTGTACTATAGTGTATTCAAATGACTTATTGTAGTTTAATTAGATAATTTAATTGACACAATTAGCAGTAATAGTTGTGGAAACAGGACATAATGCCTCACTTCTTGCGTCCTTGTTTTTGTCATGCCAATTATTCTTTGCTTTTCTAATCAAATGATTTTGTGGGAGACTCACAATGAGATATGGAGTATGACATGATATTTCTTATATCATTAAAGGTTTTTTCATTTTCAAGAAGGTATTTGGAATCTATTCACCCTTTCTTATGCAAATAATTTATGACACCATCCTGGTGTATAGAACCCCTTGTGAGGTTTTTTTTTTGTTTAGACTAAAAAGGGTAGTGTTCATCAGAAAGAGAGATGCTGTTAGTATGGAATAAAGGGAAAAATAATGCAGCAGGTAGTGTGGAAGCATCCCCACAGAGCTCTGCTGATTGTGTTGAAGTTTGACCTGCAGTACACTCTGTTATTTTATTGTCAGTGGATGCCAATTAAGTTCATGACTAAAACTGTAGCATCATATTAAACACAGTTTATCTCTGCTGAACAAACAATCTGATTCCCACGCAGAAGTTCATGAATGAGTGGACTGATATTCACCTGTTCAGCACACAATGAAATTGATTTTGAAATCAAGTAACTGTATCTTTTATCAGAGAAGTCCATTTCTTCCACAAATGGAAACTAATACTTCTACTTAAACTGATGTGACAGTCAGAACATTCCATCCCCAAATGTTTGTGTGCTGAATAGATTCTCTAGGATAGAAGTAAATGTCAGTGTATCATGAGTCAGGTGCAGCTCAACTTTGGCATGTAAACTGGTGCCTGCTTGCTGTTGCTTATAGTTTTCAGAGTGCTCCTTTGCCATAAACCTATGCATCCAGCAATGACACTGGAAGTGGTGAGTATATGCATAGCTGGTCATATGAGAATTTCAGCATTCATGGATTTGGAAAATATCACAAGAGGGAAAGTACTGCATGTCTATTTGCAATATGTCTGACATGCACATATGTACACCAGATCATGACACAAGTGTATACCGCACTGCTGAGGGGAAGTTACAGCATGAGGAACTGACATGGTCCCATCATGGACTCTGTGGCTAGCAATGCCTAAAAGATTAAGCATCTCTGGTTTGAGTTGATTCTCACAAGGAAGCAGAACACTAAATAGACAATACACAAATTCTTCCCTTACCACAATGATTTTATTCTTATGGGAAAATAGTTGAAAAGATGAAACTAAATGTATCTTATTTTATACCACTGATTTTGTAACCTCAAACATAGCACTAACCCTTAGTGCTCATCACATAACACAACTATGAAATAGAAATTCTAAGCTTTATAGAGTTCTTCAAGTAAAAAAAAATATATTGGTTTTGTTAAAAAAATTTTTTTTTCTCTCCATGTGTTTTCTTTTCAACATCTGGACATCAATTAGAAAAAGAAAACAATGTGTTTATAAGTCTGCAGAATTTTATCTTTTTTTTTTCTTTGCTGCTGCAGTACTTTTCAGTTGTAGCAGTTATTTTATGAACTCATGAGCTAAGCAGTTCTAAATTGGAAAAGTACCAACCACTCCTACTGTTCAACAAAATGTTTTCAAGAGCAGTTAAAAATACCAAGGAAAAAAATCCAAGCCTCATTCTATTATACATCAGATTAGAACTTAGTAGTAACAAAAACAATCCTTTGAGGATCTAACTTGTGAAATAGTAACTTCAGCACTATAAATCCAAAGTCAAGTCTTGTTTACATGGAGGATTTCTAAGAAAGAAACCTTGATGATTATCTTATTCTAGTATTGTTATAGTGAGAGACCACATGTAGACAAGAGCCCACTAACCACATCTATTGTTACAAACATCTTCCACGTTTTCTCACGCTTCTTGATGTGGTGGGGAAAAAAAGGCCTGTTGGCAGTCCTAACATAGTTCATTGTCAAGTAAGTATAGGAACTAGTCAACTAGCTTTTTATGATTTACAAATCAAACAAAAGGATGAGAACTTGTAGATGAAGTCAGCAGTAATAGCCTTTGCTGGTGATGGGAAACTGTAGTGACACTGGTGAAACCGATCTCTCCAATGCCTGACAAAATCTTTAGATAACAAAATCTTTTGCTGTGATTCTACTAGATATTTGATGGGGAGCCCCACAAAAATGAAGGACTGAGGGAGAATACTATTTTAATGCTCTACCCTTTCACAGCTGTCTTCACTCGAGAGTCTGAATAATGTGTCTAATATTAATGCATTTACTCTTCCAGGACCACAGCATCTTTCTGCTGACTATTATTCCCACCATAGAATGCCCACCCACGTCTAGAAGGGTAAAATGGTGTTATGGATCTCAGGACTACGTTGGACTGTTCCCACTTCTCTCTTCTTCTCTGAAAATTATCAAACGTCTGAAATTCACAACAGAATCTCTATGCTAATGAAGGTGCTGTCCTAGTTACCTGTGATAAACAACGAAGTTTGGCCCTAGGTCAAATATAGGACTTCAGTGTCTATAAAAGAGAGAGGCAGCAGTGATTTAGACACTGCTGCCCAGTTTAGTACACACAACTATTTATGCAGCATACAGTGCAATATGATCTCTCCCAAAATTACCAAGTATCACTGAAAAACACTAAGCAAGGGAAATCTCAGCTCCCATACTTCTTTTGAACAAGGGAAACCTGGGTCCGTTAAATGTTTGCTTTCATGTACCCTTGCAAAGAGCAGAGTTCACTGTGTTGCTTTTAGAATTCAGGTGATTTGTAGAACATGTGTCCACCATTTAGAACAGCTTGGTTGTCAGAGAATTTACCTGGAAACTCAGAAATCTATTCAGGCTTTGGTAACAAAAGGTGGAAAGATGACTCGTCCTCACTCAAATGCCCTAAACTATGTGCTGATCCCTACAAGTACTTTGTAGAAATGGGATTAAAAGCATGACTGTATAAAAGTAGTTATCATGCTCACTTCAGGGTGGGAATTAGGCCTACTCCCCTCTAAGAGCATCTGCAAATCGCTAAGCAAAGAATGACCAACCTACTCAGCTGCACATAAAAAAAAACCAAAAAAAACCAAAACTTCATTTGGTGAACAGCTATGCATACCTTTGAGAGGAGTGGCTTTATAGGAGATGACAAGGAGTTCCCAGGGGAGACACTGTCCCACTGAAAAATACACTTGGTTCCAGCAGTTCCCACTGGTCAGAAATGAGATTTCCCAGAAATCCACATAAACACTCAATCTGATGCCACTTAAATTCTACTCTCACTATGGTTACCCATGCAAGGATATTGTATCAACAGTGGAGAGAAGCTCTGTCCTTTACTATGCTTAAAAACTAAAGTAAATAAAAATGCACTGTTAAGATCCTGTCAATGTAAGCTGCCCATATTTAAATAAATTGAACAAATTGGGGTTTTCTGGGGATTTAATACAACACTCTACCTCTCTTATATTCCCAGTGAGTTTTAGGCAGGAATTACTTACCTAAACCCCCAATCCAAAACAGCACTGGCAAGCCTCTGGAGAAATGAACAGAGGAGTGATCTGTGCTCCTGATCATAGCATGGTTCTGCAGTATCATGTTTAAGGAACATTGTTTTAGAACTAGGCAAAATTTCAGATTTTAACTAAATCATGTTTTAGCACCTATATCCTTGCTTATATTTTTTTTATATTTTTGCAGGTGTTTCTTTCAGCCAGGACATCTTCTGTTTTAAGTAAGTTGATTTTTCTCTCTGCATGTATAGGGTGGAAAGCTTAGGGAGCTGAAGAGGATTATTCTTGTCCTCTGTCTTCCTCTTCCTGAAAACTCCTTCTCTGTCATGTCTTTTGGAAAGTCAAATGCTGTGCTGAGGGTAAAATGTTCTTATTCAAATCAAAGGGAGGTTTGCATTGACTTAACTGGAAATAGTATCAAGTCCTTAACATGATTTAACCCAGGAAAAACAGCTTTGTGAATCTGATTAAGCACATTCTGTAACAATTGCACTCTCAACTTGTACCTTCCAGGAGCTTTACATTGAGCTCTGGTGTAAGATTGCTCCCAGTTAGATGGAGATTAAGTGATGCAGAAGATATTATCTCATCTTTGACCTTCAGTACCACCTCCGTAGTGAGATACATTACACTGTTTTCTGGAAAGGGAAAATCATTCATGTTTTGCTGACTAAAACTGACTTTTTCACAGCAAAATTGCAAAAATACCTCAAGGAAAAAATGCACATTATTGCTTTGCACCAGAGCTGGCAAAACTGCACATTTTGCCTGTTTGGATTTGAGATTTAACACACATCTCTACACAGCCGTCCCCCTCCTTAGTGTTATTCTGAACAGAATATCAATGTCACCAGAGTGGAGTCATCTTTCCTTTTTTTCTCTCCTCCTTTTCATCTGTTACTCCTCAGTGAGTTTTAATTTCATTTACTTTGGCAAGAGGGCCTTTTTTTGCCTTTAAAAGTTTTGATCCACCTTGTAACACTACCTAAAAAGAAGCAAAATTAGGCTGCAGTGTGTACTAGGAGAGAAAACCTACTTTATTTATCACCCAGTCCTACTTTACCATACACTGACCTAATTACAACCCACACAAGAGGGAGGAGGAGGAACAGAAGGCGTGCTTCTGCCACCTAGTGACTCTTCTCCTCCCGCAGTAACCAACAGCAACCCCTTTGTGAGTTTTGCATTTTTAGTGTCCCTAGCACTGAAGATCAAGTGACCTTCCTAAGCCTGCCTGCATATATGCCGGGCTCATCTGCATACTGCTCATTTCTACTCTTTCCCTGATTCAAAACACCTTTTGTGAGCTAGCAATCCACAGAAAGGCAGGTGGGATTTTAAAAAAGATCACTTGAAATGATGTGAAGTACAACTAAAAACTCCAGTGTTCTACAGTGCTAATACATGTCTGAAACCAGAAAATATTTTGTATGCACAGATGTAGGCTGGGGTTTTCAAAGGAAGCACAGATTGCTGGTTGACTCTGTGGCTGTTACAAATCAGATGCACAAATAATTTGGATCTCAAACACTTCTACGAGATTTTACTTCTTCCTCTCCTGTAATTATAATTTAGTAGTGTTTTTCCTGTGAAATGACAGGTGATCATGAACCAATTAGTCTGTTTCTCTATGCCATTCTCAGCATGAGTTTTGTGGACCGAAAATGAAAACCAGAAATATTTTCCTATTGCCATAGATATAAAAACATTATAGAACAGACCCAAATTTGTCTGTTTGAAAATTAAGATATTTTTCCAATCTTTCATTTTAAAATCTTTTCAACAATTTGGTTTGGTTGTTTGTTTTGGGGTTTTTTTCCACAATGGCTCTGAAGGTGTTTTTTCTTATTCAGCAGGTTGTTGCTAATTTATTTGTAGCTCATTGGCACCACTTGCTTGCTGTGCATAAGTGAGTGGATGTTGGCTCTTAAGGAACTCTGCTGCCTACTGCCATGAATGCTCAGGTTGTTCAGAAAGGTGCCTGGTTTGAATGTGACATAGTTTCCTTCCAGACCATGTTCCCCTGTTGCTTCCACAGAGTGGCCATGATTCCAAGGTGAGGAGGGAAATAAAGCTCTTGCCACAGAGCCAAAGTACAGTCAGAGGGCTCACATGTCCCCACAGGCTTAAGGGCTCATTCTCCTTGTCTTCTTAGTGTCCATCCACTCCTTGGGATTTGCTTTGCAGAAAAAGAACAACTAAAGCTGTTTTGTGTTAACAGACGCCTATGTTATACCTTAAGATGCAAATAATCAGGTTTGAAACATCTCAGATAAGCTGTTCCACATTAGTGTACACTTTCCACCTTTATCTCCCTGTGCCTCAATTCTCTGTGCATGAAAAAGAGGTAATCCTCTTACAGAGGTGTGGTGAAGATAAAGGATTTGTTATGAAGTGCTCATGTATATCAATGGTAAACATTGAAGAAAAACTCACATGAGGAACAAATGAAAATAGTGTACAGTAAACATCTTTTAAACGTATATACTGAACAGTGAAAAGAAAGAGGCTGAAAATTGTTGGCTAAGAAAGCACCATGTATTTTGGTTATTCTAGACATTGACTGGAACAGGGATCCTATAGAAAAACATAATGTAAATGCATGTACATTGCATAATGTTCATACTGACAAACACCTAGCCAGGTGATAAACACTGGACAAATGGTATCACTTTTGTCCCACATAGTTACAGGTCTTACTAAAATTCTAGGACATTAAACATGTTTCTGATTGTCTCCTATGATGATTTTTCACTCCATAACCATTGCTGTGATGTTGCAGGTCCAGTAGAATCAGATCCTTCTTCCTCCTTCCTCAAGAGTCAATGGATAGAGAATATTTGACACTGTAGTCTAATGATGTTCCTTTGATAAAATTTTGGATTCAAAAATATGCATAATTTTGATACTGCTTATTTCCCTGGAATCTTAGGGGCTCTTAGATCATAAAGGAAATGCATTTATTATCTGATTTGGCTTACCTGTACAGGCAGGATTAGGCATTATCTTGTCTGTCTATGATCAATATGTCTGTCAGATATATTATAAACATGTTGGAAAATAAATTTTAAAAATCCTCTTTCATTCATAGAAGGTTCATCAAGAATATTTTCCTCTGTTGGTTTTTGGAGGTACTGTTTAAGGAAAGGTAGAGTGATAAAAGGTGAAAGGAGTGATATTTTCTATTCTGCAATGAGAGCAGTCAAGGAAAAATCTGCTCTTAAAATGTTTTGAGAACAATCCATGGCTTTTGTACTGTTGCTGAGAAGTGTTTGTCCCTCATTTCATCTGCATATCTTGTTCAGATTAGAAGGATGCTTCTGAAGCCAAGCATGATTGTCACCATTTTCTGTGGTTTGCATCTGGGTTTGGTCTTGGAAAAATTTTGGAGTGCATAAACAGAATTCCTTCCAAGTTTCTATCAGCTGGAAGGAGCACTCCAGGAGTGTACCTGGTGCATTTCAATATCAAATAGAAACACAGTAAACAATTACTAAATATGAATTTCTGAACTGGGTCTAAGACATTACATCTTCAGCACAAAGTATGTTAATCTACTTGCTGTTGTAGACAGTTCTTTCCAACTATGTCTCCGTAATGTTCTTCCTGTTCTTGATATTATCGTATTATTGCTTCAATGGAAAAATTATGTATTATTCTCCAAGTTCATAAGAGTCTTTTCAGAAAATCAGGAAAGGCTTCAAACCCAATTTGATATTCATAGTAAGAAAAAAGCAAGGAACAAAATGAAGTCAGTTTTTGTGTCATAGGATAAAGTATATATTTGACAGAAAAATTAAAACCTATCTATCACAGAAATTCAAATTTAACTGGAATTTGAGCTACACGGATGTGATGGTTTGAGTGAAACACCCTGCTGAACACCCAAACCCCACAGTAGAGCAGTATTTCCTCCTCCCCCGACCCCCTGTACAAGCCCAAGGGAAAGGTAGAAAGAAAGAAATACTGAAAATGCTGAAAATGAGCAGACCAAAACTGTATGATTATATACACGTGTATTAACACTTATATGCAACTAAAATACCATACACACAGAATCAGAGACCCCCAAAAGACCTCCCCCTGCCCTGAAGGGAAGTAAGAATCCAAAAACAGATCAATATAAGCTAACAAAAGAAAATCACCACTCTCCTTCTAGATAGCAGAACCTCATTAATCAACGCCCGGCACTCCACGCCGCTCGGAGTCCACAAGGCTTCACTGGGCCTGACTCCCACAGACCAGCAGACAGACAGCAGCACCAGACCTTTCCCACACAGCAGCCGGAAGATGAGACCCCCAGGGGAGTGTCTAACTCTCTGATTTATACTTCAGATTTAGGTAGAAAATGGGATACTGGGAGATGTAGTTCTTTCCCAGCTACAACCTGGCTATTCAGGAGGGTCCAAAATCAAACCCATCACAATGGATTTAAATACTATTGCCTGTATCCTTTCCATATCACAAGTGAGGCCTCTGTTTTGCAAAATAAAAGTAACTGGGGGATTACCTAAAATTTTCTATGTTCTGGTGGAGCTATTACTTTGTACAAATATATATTTAAAAGTTATTTGGGAAAAGCTACTTCCCTTATCCCAAATGTGTCATGGGTATAAACAATAAAGACTTAAGTACTTATAAATTAGACGCAGCAAAGTCTTTTAGTACACCTGCTGACAGCTATCAGCACCTGATAACTTGCCCAAACAAAGAAGCACAATGACGGCATCCTCAGCAAAAGTAATTTTCTCTAGTTCCTTTGCAGGGAACTCACTTTTTAGGGCACAAAAAGTCCCTATACAGGAAAAAAAACAACCAAAAACATACAACAAATAAAGCACACATAACTGTGCCAAGTCAAGTGTCTGAAAACACAACAGCTGAGAAGGGTAAATTATAGGTGAATCTATTGGATAGTGTCTTGTATAAGAAGAGATCTGTTGATTAGTGGCCCAGATCTGTGCCTTCAGGGACCACAGAAAAAAAAAAGTGTATTTAAAGAAAATATGCTAACTTGTACAGTAAAAGACGCTACTCCTTTAAACAAACAAAGAAAACAAATACAAAACCAAAAAAGTTTGATTATAACTCAAAAAATGAGAACATTGACATAAAAAAAAGTCAGTAGATACTTACTGGTTTTGCTTACACTGTTTTCTATGTTGTCTAAACTGCAAAGCTGTTGGTTTAGAAGTCTCCTGAAAAGTTTGCACATCGTTACTCCAGTCTTGTGCATTTGCACAATCCGGAGTCCCAGACAGTGGAGTTAAAAAGAGAGCATGCAGTCCTTCTCATAGAGTTTTAAGTTGTCTAGAGTATTAGAACTATCTACTATGACCTCAGTACCAGGATGTCAGCGCCTGGGAATGAACTGGGGAGCTAAGCTATTAAGAATGTACAGGTACCCTTAGGGGACTCAGTGTTATTTTTATAGCTACAAAACCATTTCCAAAAAGGGATAGCAGACAGACATCCTATACTCTGGAAGAACATTATGCAAGCTGGAGTCAAAGAATGTGGCTGGAGCCTTGTAAAACCTAGAGGATCTTAGTGAAAACAGATGGGCTTGGCATATCGGTCTAAATAATAAAATTGGGTTGAGTCCAGAATGTGGAGCACACTGGGACTCTGCTCCATGGAGCAACAGCAAGGGCTGCATTTCTTCCTGCAGCCTGCTCTGCAGAAACCTCTTGGGAAACTGTCCCAACAGAGAGCAATGAGGTAGACCTGATTTCCCTGCTCTAATTGGCATATTTTATGCAAAACCTAGTTGTAGAGAAGTCATTTATGCCTTTAAAATCACTTATTCTTGACACTTACAAAGTAATTACTACTTGCATGATGAAGGCACCTCGTGCCTCCAACCAGATCAGGTCCAATATAACCTAGAACTGTACAGAGTAATCAGTTGTTTGCAATGGAACAGATTGCACACAGTTATCATGTATCTGTAGGAAAAGCAATCTCAGTGGAAAGCACCCCTAGATACAGTTAGGAAGTCTTAATTAGGTCATCCTTAGCATCCTAAAACCCAAACATCTAAATAACACAACTTGAAAACGATGATGTTCTGTGAAGATATCCTATATGTTTCTAGAGGAAAATGTAAATATTTACACCTAAGTACAGATGTCCTAAGTTGTGTTGCCAAGTGGTTGTGGGTATTAGCTTGCTTGTGGCTATTAACTTGCTTGTGGCTATAAGAAAGTGTGTTTACATGGGAAAAGAGGAATACACTCCTCAAGCCTTCCGTTTCCTCTGCTGTACAATCTTATGAACAGGGCTGACAGCAAATGTGGTAGTGGTGCTCCCACATCTTGGTTATAAAATGGTATGCAGAGTTCTGTTGTATTTTAATCTGCAGGTGTTTTAGATGAAGAATGATTCCATCTAGGGAAACAGATTTTTTTTTTCTGATTTTTTAAAAGGGATAATGGTTTGAGGCCAAGTTCCAGCAACAGAGGAAAGTTCCTTAAAACAACAACAACGTCCTGTATGGAGCAATATGTCAGAAACACTAAAGAAGCATGATACACAAATTCAATGTAAATCCTTTGATGGCTGAATGAATCCACTTACTGTTCATAGCATCTGTGACCTGCTGGGATGCATCTCCCTCAGCTATAGAGTGACCCTGCTGTTTTCTACTGTGTTCCTGCACACACTGTATACTTTAGCTGTTCCTGCACTGGATAGCTAGTCTGTGTGTAGCAAAGAAGCTATGGAAAAGAATATTTGGGCAGAGTGCCTTTCTGTTACAGAAATCATGCTACTGATTGAGAAGAAAGTGAAAGAAGGAGTGGAGGGTATCAGCTATTTTTAAATCTGGTTGATACACAGGCAAGTCCAACCAACTCTGTGGCATGTATAGTTTTATTACATGCAGCAAACAAGAACTTCAAAAATTTTCCTAGAATGCCAAAATATGTTTGCCTTAATTTTGACTTTGGTCAGTCTTGGTCATTCAAGAATATTTTTATTACATACATATGACTCTCCTAAAATGCCCAGTAACTTGTCACATCCACTTTTACTTTATCACATCTTGCTGAGGACCTTTGGATTTCCTCATATTGAAAAGAAGCTATTTGATATCTCACCATCCGTGTTCCATTCATTAACTGAAAAGACAGCCTGATGAAATGATGATAATTAAACATCTCTATAACATTTCCAATTTCAGACAAATGTGGAAATGCGAAGGCTTATCCTCTCTTCCTCTACCAGCTTACAATATGTTATGGGCAATTTGGTTTATATTTTGATCTGAAAGTTCTTTCTAGCAAGTGCATAAAATTCTGTGATCTAAAGACTATGAAATACATACTTTTAAAACATTTTCAGATCTGTCTAAATAGTGCTGCGTTGCATCTATTTTAATGTTTTATCATTTTGGAATGACAATGATAGATAATGATTTACTTTAAAGAATGCCTGCAATTAAACCAAGTCTACATTGGCAACATACAGCTGGGACAACTGAAACAAACATCTCACTTAGGCACTAGATTTCTGGCATTCAAATCACACCGCAATTACAATTTATAAAAATGTGCTGCCTTTTTCTTTTTTTTTCTTTTGCAGATGTAGGATGAAAAATGCAGGGAGATCTGCACTACAGATCTATTCTAACACTTCTCACACACATCCTACATTGAAAGGTTTCTTAACAGCATCAACAAAATGCTGAGAGATTTGTTTGTTCCCAGTGCTTTGGGTGTATCTTAATTCACTTAGATATTACCATTTCAGTCTATCCCAGGCTTTTCCAAGTTGATGTATACTGACCCATGTCATACAGCTCTCTAAACCACTCCTTGCCCAAGCATGACATATTTAATTAATCTTTCCAGCATTGTTGTTAGTCACAGTTTTATTGTACCTGCAAATGGTACACATTCTCTTATACTTCATTCTGCAGCCTAAGAAACATTATATTGTAGTTCACCTTAGCCTCTGAACTATTCCAAGTGGTATGTATCCTCCTGAATGGCAGTTGTCTCAATATCTTGACCTGGTTAAATAATGGCCACTGAGAACAATTTTGAAACTGTTCAGCAGACAAGATTTCCATGATCTTATAGTAGTCTGACAGGACAGCAAAAAAGTGGAACTGATACCCTCCCGGTGAGGATGAATTTTCATAGAATAAAAATCACTGGGTTGGAAAAGGCCTTTGAGGTCATCAAGACCAACCAATTTTATTCAGTGCATCATTGATAAAGTTAGTCAAGAGACACTATTTGAAATAATTTCCTATCATAGAAGCATGTTTTGGAAAAATATTCAGTACTTAAATGGGAGTATTTATTTTGCATCACAGCATTTTAATCCTAATGATGAATGTTTGGGTATAATTTTGTATGACTTCCTACATTTATAATTTATGCTAACATTTTTAACATTTTAAGTCATAGATACTGACGTGCTCCAAATCTAAACGCTGAAGTGTTCTTACTTTTTAAGGTTTTTTGAGTCACAAGGCTAATCCTCTGTTTAGTACTGATGGAGACATTGCCTTTTCTTGTACCAAATGGTTTTATGAGAAAGTAAACAAGAGACAATAGCCATTTAAGATAATTTATATTTCAAAGGAAATACTCCATTTTAAACTAGAATTTTAAAATCCTGGCTGTTTTAAGCCTTAACTAGTCTTCATATTAGTAGTGACTCAGATTTTCATTTAGTTTCAAACTTTTCCGTTGTAAGGACTTTGAGGAGTGTGGGGGATGAATATTTGCCAGCACACCTTAAGTCTTTTCCTTTCTTAAACCTTCATCATCTTGACTTACATTTACCAAAGACATGAGAAAATGGTTATTCCCAGGAAGTCAGGTGGGTTTTTATACATATGGGATATGAAGGAAAAAGTTTCAGGCAAGAAGATCCCTATTCTTAGGAGCTGTGGCATTCTACTAAAGCTTAGAGCCAAAATGACGTAGAATCATAGTATCACAGAGTCATAGAATCGCTTGCCTGGAAAAGGCCTTTGAGATCTTTAAGTCCACCATATCTGTCCACTACTAAGCTATATCCCTAAGTACTTCATCTACCCATCTTATAAACACCTCCAGGGATGGTGACTCAACAACCTCCCTGGGCAGCCTGTTTCAGTGCCCGCTAACCCTTGCCGTGACGACCTTTTTCCTGATGTCTAATCTGAACCTCCCCTGGCACGGCCCGAGGCCTCTTGGGTGAAGAGACCAACATCCACCTCTCTATAACCTCCTTTCAGGTAGTTGTAGACAATGAGTGACAGAAAATTAATACGAGAATTATTCACTTGCACAGAGAGAGACATAGAACTAAATTAACATGGACTCAAGAGGACATTGTATGAAAAAATACTATTTTAGATACCTGAAATGGAATAGTATTCTATTTTCACAGGTAGATTTATGAAGAAAGAGAGAAACAAGGTAAGTGCAGAGCTTGATTCAAAATTTTCTTGTCAACATGTATATTTGCATTTACCATTCTAACCAAAGCAACAAAATTCAAAAATATGCACTGCAATAGTCTTTTTACTGAAAGAGGAAGTTATGAAAAGTGAGAAAAATTTAAAGAAGAAATTGAAAAGCAAAGTAAAAAGAGTAAAATGTACACATGCACCATCGGGGCTGTTCAAGCACATACATATTTGTTTCTCTGAAAAAAAAATCATATAGCCTTAACAAAAAGACTTAAGGAAAGGTAAAAATGTAGTTCTCTGCTTTAGAAGAAGGGTGGAATGGAGTCTATTCAGTTGAGAATGTATTCTTAAGAAAACTGAAGGTGTGGCCATGTGGGGAAATGGAAAAGAAGTTTCAGTAATAACTGTAAGAGCCCAAGGAAGCTGTTGTCAATAGCATAGAGGCATTCCAGGATCAGGCAGCCTGAAAAAGAGTTAATAACCTCAATAGATAATCAAAGTAAAAAAGCTTTAGAAAACACAGAGCTACAGTAAAAAACTTAAAATATATTTCACATCATTCTTACCCATTTGGGAACTGTTTTTTTCTGAGAGGTGATGCAGATGAGGCAGAAGCAGCATTTTACAGTGAAGTAGAAGTGGTTGAAATCACTTCATAAATCAACAAAATGAACACTATGGGAGCAGATAGCATTTATGTAAGACTTCTTAGGGAAATTGGGATAAAATGCTTCAACTATTATAATACATAACCTGTTTCTTCAAAGGAGTAGATAAAGGAAACGGTGTCATTCAGCAATCTGAAATGCTTTTCCCAGCAAGGAACATATCTTAGGACTCTTACTGGAGACAAGATAGTTATGGAGGGATGTTACTCAAAACCCATATAAAATTATGAATGGTATGCAGAAGGTGAGCAAAAAATGACTCTTTTTTAATTTTTCTCAATAAAGAGCAAAGAGGCACCAAACACAACTAGTAGTCAACATGGTGCAGAAAAACCAAATGGACTTGCAAGGAGATGGTTTTGCTCCTTGCCACGGAATGTTGTGAATGCTTAAGTTTTACAGTGGTTCAAACGTGACTGGACAAATCATTCAATAGAACAAAGAAATAAACAAGAAAATATCCATTAAACACACTCAGAATAAAGATATTTTCTTCTAGCTTTGAAAATCCATGAGCTGTGAATGTCCAGGCATAATATAAGAAGATAATTTTTTTCCTCCTGCTCACATAGTCTTAATGTTATTATTCTTTGGCATATTATTATTATTATTGTTAATAAAGACAGAATACTAGACCAGCTGGAAATACAGTGAGAATCAGTGTATACTTCTCTGCATAGCAGGAAAGCTGTGCACCCCATGACACGGTTGCA
>WAAB01023724.1:0-31909 GCA_013389865.1 Piaya cayana | reverse complement strand
CAGAGGGCACAGTGTTCGTTCCCTATTTCGGTTTAGTCTGTTTCATTCCTTTGTGTCACTGTTACCTATCATCTTTCTTGTACTAAGTTTACAGTCAGCAATTGCCTCCAGAATAGATCTGCTACCAGCCAGTTGTTTCTAATGGAGGTCTGCCATGTATTTGCATAGATATGATTGTGGATGCTATTCTGTGCCTTGCCCATGATGAAGTGCTCCAAACAACTCTAGTGGTAGAAGTCTTTAAAGACTTCATGTATAAAGCTATTTCGTTTGTAAAGCTCTAATTTGAGTGGAAAGATGCTAAGATTATCTGTGGTTTCCCTATATTCTAAAAGGGAATAAGGAGACCATAGATTAGGTTTCTATTTTCTTCAGGTTTCCTTTCTAGTAAGCCTTTGCCCTTCCTAAATTCTCCATCTGTAAAATGAGATAAGAGTACAAGGTGATACAGCATATAGAAATACATCAGATGAGGTAACAACTTAATTTAAGAAATCATTGAGCTCTTGGAAAACCCACCCAGAATATTTGCTCCTGTATTTCTTGCCAAATGATATCCTTTGTAGTTATTAAGTCTTGCCTGATCTTTATTTCAAGGATTAAAAAGGCATGCTGTCCTAATCCATTTTAGTTCTTCAAATTAATCCAGAAACTTTTACTATAATATGAAATACGATAGGCTCTAGGTTCAAATGTTATAACAAAAACCTACACTTTCTTCTTTAAAGCTACATTTGATGGAGAATACATAACAGTGGTCATTCTTGAAATGCAGAATTACCAGGTTTAACTGTGAAGTCATTAGTCTTGCAATCTCCATCCAATCCAGAATCTGAATTGAGAAATATATTACTTGGCTGGTGTGTGCATGATGTTCCATCATTAGTTTGCACAAATATTCCAACAACTACCAAAATATCAGATAGCTTCTGTGCTAAGATGTCCTCATGTTAATGTGTACAAAATGTCAAACGGACAATATATTCAAATATATTCCACAGATCCTTTCTTTGAGGCTGTTGAAATACCCATTAGGAACAACTGCCTTAATTCCAAAATATCTATAATAATTTAGGTTTTATTTACAAACTAAATTGATCTACAAAATAAAAGACACATAGAGAACATAAAATAGTTTAAAAATGTGCAGTTCATGTATGTAAAATGGAGAAATGAAGAATTCCATTAACATATCAGCTGTCATTTTATTTTAGAATTATAGTGTTTGTAATTAAATCATTACTATTCACACTGAAAGAGTGGTAAAAGAATCATCTTAATTACCATATCCTAATGAAATTTTGTTTATACTTATGTTACTGTACTGCATAGTAGGAATAATTCTTTTCAGTAATCATATGTATTTTAAGCAGAAAAGTGCAGAAATAAAGAAGAAAATTTAATATCAAAAGAAGAGAAAGCTATTGGACAAGCTAATATTGATCTAACACATTAAATACTTGCTGTGTAAAGACAAAACAATTTATAGATACTTGAGATCAACCGAGACTATGATGAAAAATCAGTGGCAGAAAAAAGTGATAAACTATGTTAAATTAGGAATATTTCTATCTGTTGAATGCTGTAAACATACAAATGAAATACAGAAATTCAAACAGCAGTAACCTATGCATTCTTAGCTATTTCAAAAAATCAACATGATTTGATTTTGTGTTCCTTGTGTTGTATAACACAGAGACACACTCATTTGCTTTCAAAGATATTACCTAATCTTGGGCCATCAAGTTTTGAGACTGTTTTTTCGTTTTAGTCATGACTCCAGTAGATTTCTATTACATGTTGATGTGAGCCATTACGTGTCAACAATTAAATGAGACACAACATGTCTATCATTTTGTGTTTAAGGCTTAAGGTTGTGTTTATGGTGGACTTGATATGTTTTATTATGTTTATGGTCAGACTCAATGATGCTAAAGGGTTTTTCCAACCTAAATTTTTCTGTGTTTCTTTGCTAATTTTTATACCTACTCGGCTCTGTGTCTGGAAACTCCATCCACAGACAATGTTCTGAAATACTAACTGAGTCTTTTCAGGAACCTATATTTTATGCAATTACTCTCAGTAATGCTTTAATTATTTTTTTTTCATTCCTCACCCCAGAAACACATACAACTAAGCAGGCTGTTTTATCTCACAGTGTTTTGCTACTTTTGTTCCACACCCAGTATTTTCATTATCCATTAAAAATTCCATATGCTTGCCAAAATTATCAGCACATTTCTACTATGGCAAAAGAGTTAAATTATTCTACCCATCTTCTGTTTGTAGATGTTGTAATTGCCACTTAAGCCTAAAGACCAGATACAGTGAGTAGGTAATAAGATTTGAATGTACTGATTAAGAAAACAACTTCACATTGCAATAAGAAGTTACATTCTGGTAGGAAATGAGCAATATGTGTATCTTTTCTGCACAGTAAAGTCAAAACACTTCTATAACTCATATGAATTATTAGTGGTTATTATTTCATGATTCTTAATATTGCCTGTAACTAACGCAAAGAATGCAAATAAAAGCAAAACAAATACAAAAGTTGTACTCAGCTGCAATTATGATTCAGACAGCTAAAAAATGAGATGAAATGCAAAATTTTCCATACAAAGCAAACGAATCCTTCAGCTCTTCCTTCCATGTATTTTTCAGGGTGATGAAGGATGGATCCTGCCCTTTTATTTTGAAAATGGTGTGTGATACCAAATAAAAAAGCATTTTAGATTTTGTAACTCTTCCGCTAAATGACCATAAAAGTCCTTCTTTCACTAAAATCGCTAATTCTGGTAACATTGCTGAGATGTAATGGGTGGTTTTATACATAAAAACATGCCAACTTATTTTTAATACAGGAAAGAAAAAAGGTTACAATTATCATCAACAACCATTCATTATAATTCATCATTCAAAGAGTAATAATAAATATTCTCATGTTCAATCAGATTATGTACATAAAGATTTATTCATAATGTTTCAAATCCACTACATATCAAAAACATTTGCTTCTCTTTAAAAGAGGATGTCTTGAAATATTTAATGTGTCATGGACAACCCACCATTAACATCTATTGCCATTTTTCTCTTGAAGAAATATGAACAATTCAAATCAAAGTTTTACATAAAACATGGGGTCTTACTTTAAAAAAAGCAGAGTGCTGCAGATACTGTCTTTGCCATTAAGACTGTATAAGCATTTCTTTATTCCAGAATGTTAGTTATAAACGTGGCCCAGTTGAAAAAGTAAAGTATTTTTTTTCTAGAACATTTGACTAATTTTTTTCTAAGCTTATTATTTTTATAATAGTCTTATAACAAAACAGTAAGTCTTAATTCTTAACAGGTACCTCTATTTTTCAGTCTGGATATAATTTGTCAGAGAATAACTGTGGCTTTTTGTCATATTAAACTGAGAAACATTGGAGAGGACAGTGAAAATCAGAGTTCAGAGAATACCTTTTCATTATTTGTTTTACTTACATAAAACAGCTTTTTGCAACCCAAAACCACATTATAAAAGTAGGGAAGAGAGTTAATTTTTTTGTCACTCAGTAGCGCCATAGTATAATTTTATCTTTCATTGTTACTACAGAAAACCATATTTCTGCAGTTCATGAGCAATAAACCTAGCACTTCATTTTTTATAGAAAAAAAGATTAGAGTACATAACAAAGCAGCTGAGAACAAATAGGCAGTCTCTTTATACTGACAGTACTCCTAAAAAACTTATTGGGGATTTTATTCAAAAATACATACTTGCAATTTGTCACAGAAGTGCTACCTACAATGACAACAAGACATACCCCTCTCCTCAGCAAGCTTCTTTTCACTACTAAAGAATAACAATGCCTGCAGAACATTCCTTCAATTTTTCAGCTCTGTCATACTCTTTTATGTTTTGTTCATAATGGTAACTGTCTTGCTTGATGTATCGCACTGATGTTCTCACCTGCTTATTGTCATTCAGGTGCTAAATGAGAAGAATAAATATGTATAATTCTTTCAAAACTACATTATAATGACACAGTCTGGCATCATTTATTATACATCCCACCAGATTCTGATTATTTTGTGCAGTTGGCATTCAAGTTACGCTACTTGGTTTTTGATAGCTCTTGCCAACTTTCTCAATGCAAATAATTAACAATGATACTAATGTGGAAGTTTTCTAAGTATAGACTTGGTAGAGGGCTAAGGAATGGTAACATTTCATTCCCCATCACTCATTAAGACACAATATTAGTTTGCTTTATCATATGAAGGGTTTTATAAACATTGTTTTGTGTCTGAGCAAACAACAAAATAGTCTATTTTAAATATGTGGGAAAGCAAACATTTCAGCTTTTATTTCTTCATAGGGATGTCTTCTGATTTGCATTAGTTATTGTCCATTTTGATGCC
Source organism: Piaya cayana (assembly GCA_013389865.1). Taxonomy (NCBI): domain Eukaryota; kingdom Metazoa; phylum Chordata; class Aves; order Cuculiformes; family Coccyzidae; genus Piaya; species Piaya cayana. The sequence continues at coordinate 27,499 of WAAB01023724.1, read as the reverse complement.
ACAAAAATATATTTTATTAACAACTCTGATCTGTGAACTTCAGTTGTTTAATGACCCCTGTTGAAGCCATTGTCTTTTTAATTCACTTTTTTTAAAAATTCCAGTTTTAGTCTTTATAAAAAGAGGGATATAGTAATTCCTGAGATGTTTAAAACAGCAATCATACAGTGCTTTTGATTTCTGTTGGAAAAGGTATTGACTATATATCAGTGTTTTATCTCTTGCTGATATTTGCATGTCAAGACCTTTTCTGCTTCTCACACTACCCCACCAGTGAGTAGGCTGGGGATGTACAAGGAGTTGGGAGGAGACACAGCTGAGACAGCTGACCCAAACTGCACTAAGGAATATTCCACCCAATGTTACATTATACTCAGCAATAAAAGCTGCAGGGAAGAAGGAAGGGGGCATGCTTGGAGTTATGGTATTTATCTCCCCAAGTTACTGCCATGTATGATAAATTCTTTTTGTTTGCAAGCACAGTTGTTACTTTCCCTATTAAATTATCTTTATCTAAACCCATGGATTTTCTTAGTTTTACCATACCAATTGTCTCCTCCATCCTACTGGTGAAGAATGAATTAGCTTCTGGCTGGATTCAAACTACAATACATAAGCATCCAAATATTAGATATCATTCTTCCTGACAGATGTGCTAATGAAGAATTTTGGCTTGAATTTTTAGAGTGACAAAGGATTTTCCTTAAATATAATCTAAGCAGTATGTACAGAGTTTAGTAAGCTTCAAATCTAGGGTACTGAATTGGGAAAAAATGGCTAACATGATGGTTTATGATGATATAGAGAGATATATTGAGACAGGCTGTTTCTGGGGCATATAGAGTTTTACATTTTTTACATACTTACCCTACATTTTATCTTATGCATCATTAAATAAATGATACGTTCTGGCCCACAGAATGGATGTTGTGTCTGTATCAGTAACTGGTGGTTTGCTGATCATAAAAGTACAGACTAACTTGTTTTCAACTCAGAGTTTTAATTTCCATGATGCATTATGCCTTAAGGGATCAAAACACATTGAGTGCTAGCTTTATAGCCACCTGCCAATTCACCTAATTCTGCATGAAGAACAGTATTTCGCAAACAATTAGTATAGTTAAATGTTTTTTATAGTTTGTAAAAAAACGAACAATGAAGCTACAAATATTGAGTTACACAGTATTCAAGATTTTGGTCTTCTAATCAGATTCCTTATATGCTTGTTGACTGCATCCTAATCTAATAGTAGAAAGGAAGAAAGGCAATAACAGAGAAAAATTAATTCACATTATACTCTGCTCTGAATGTTCTCTGTAGCACTTCGGGAATTATTACAGGTGCACACAAACTTGGATTTTCTAACTAGAAGGGAAGTGAGTAAAAGGAAAAGAGTTTTTATTTTACATGTTTATTCTATACACCTATAGAGTTTATTGATATACCAGCTTCCTTCCACTTGTGGGTTTTTGCCAGCAGAGCGTGTTTATTTAGAAGAAAATAATAGGCAGACTTAGCTTGTCAGTCCAGTGGAGTGCAGACTATTCAGGGTTTTCTTGTGTTTTGTTCTGGTTTTTTAAACTCTTGCAAACAGTGAAGACAGGACTAAGTAACCATTGTGGGGTACCCCTAACCTGCATCTAATATAGCAGAAAGGCCTCTGCTGGCTCTAAGTAGAGTGTTAGTTTAGGGCTATGCTCAGTTCAAAGGCCTACCTCAATGCACTTCAGGACACTAGAACAACTGTCTACTAGTACTAATATGATAGGTAAAGAATGAATGTGAAAATAACATTTCTTATTTGACGTTGTCACTTACAATAAAGGGAAAGAGTTAATAGATTGTTACCAAAGGTTTTATGGGGTAGTAAGTTTTCAAAAGTAAGAGAAGATAATTTAAAATGTCAATCTTGCATAGTCTATGAAATAAAAAAGCCCAAGATAAAATATTATTTATAGTCATAAATAGGAGAGCAACAATNGGAGGTGTTTAAGGGATGGGTGAACGAGGTGCTCAGGGGTATGATTTAGTATTTGATAGGAATGGTTGGACTTGACGATTCGATGGGTCTTTTCCAACCTGGTGATTCTATGATTCTATAAATATATTAGAGATGAAGACTGGAAGGGAAAAGGTGTATTTAAGGTAATGGACAGCTCTTGCATAACATCATATTAATAAACACAGCATGAATTAATTTAGACTCTGATTTGGGATAAAGCTTCTATTTACCTTAAGAATATGAATTATGAAAGAGTCTTCCAGAAGTAGTGGCAGAGAGAGAATTGCTTTTATTTAGATACATTTCTGAGAAAGAAAATCTGCTATTGATTCTACAAAACTAGTTCCCAGCCTATATGACTGAAAAGATACCTTTTAATGTTGTGGTATTCTCTTCCTAACAATCATGTATTAAGCACTTTCTATTATCTTTTCTTATTGTTAAACTGAATCGATGTCATTCATTTCCCTGATAATCTACTTTGGTCCTAATTACAATCTCATCGCTTATCTGTAAGAACATCTGGCAAAACTCTTCAGTGATTCCAGACTTTATGGATAGGGGTTTAGGTTGGTTGTCTTTACCTATAAAGGCAAACACAGCTGATATTTTTCAATCTATTATCAAATCAATGGTTTGTGTGACACCCCAAAGTACCACAGATGTGCTCAGACTCAGTCTTTGCCTCCTTAGGATATTCCATTCCTCACTTCTAAAGAATGCCAGCTTACAGCTCTGTCACATCATCCCATCACAGCCCTGTGTTGTTCATTCTCTAACAAGAAGTCTACCTGTTGGCTAACCTACTGCATGTTTAACAAATTAATGTTTAAAATAGTGTGGAATGGAGCAATGCACTAGATGTATCTATTGGTTAAAACCAGGTAGCCATAACCATGTACGCCTATGTTATCAAAGAATGTGTTACCAGCAATGTCTGGTTGGGTTTTTTTTCTCCCAGACATGAACCCTCCATGAGATTTGTATATCATATAAGGAAGCAAGCTGTTGATAAGTTAGGCAGGTCTAGTAAGCTTTGGAGTTCTGAATCTAACACTGAAGAAGTTTGTTTGTTTCTTCATCTATCTGTGAGAGATTCCTCATTATTTTAGCTGACTCAGAAGGGTATTTGTGAAGCAGGCCAAGTGTCATAGCCTTACTTTCTGGAGCACCAGAAAGCGCATGATTCTGTTAGGCACTAATGTTGCAAATGCTTTTGATCCCTATGGAACAATAGACAACGTTCCCCTATCCGTGAAAAGTAACTGGGCATTAGCCCTGATCAGAGAGGGATATAAGAAAGAATTGCCTCTCAGTGACTTGATCCTAAAGATTTAGACATGAAGGCTCTGGTCTTCCCAAGATGGGAAAATGTTGTTAAGTTGTTAAGGCTTCTTGTTTTGCATGCATATGAAAAAGCACCTTTCAAACAAGTCATTATTATATAAGAAGTTTCGAGACTTACAGTTAGAACTTACTAAATTTGTGTAGCATGCTTTATACAATTCTATAAAAGTGCTTTTGTTTTCCTTTACTGTCAGAGTATCATATTTATTCTGGAAAATTCATGTTTGAAAAAGATCCTTGACTGAAGTTTAACTGCTCAAAATGAATCATAAATACACATCTCTTCAAAGTGCCTCATTTTAAATGTACACGACATTATATACCTCTCTTCTGTAAAACTATATGTTGTTTCTGTTGTTGAAATGGTATTTTTTTCCATGCTTATGACTACCTGCAAGATTACAGTGACACAATCATAGTATTTGACATTTTCTTATCTCCATTTCCATCAGAAATCTTGTCAAACAAGGAGCAATTCAGAGCTAATGTTATAATACTTTTGAGTTTTCCAGGACTGAACATATCTATACTTATTTTGTACATAGAATAGGCCAATAGCTCACCAATAATTGAAATACCAGTGATCCTCATCTGTTTGCCAATTTGCAGACTAAAAAGTAGCTTAAGCTATAAGGTGTTATGTCATTCTGCTAACATTTTTCCAGCAATGCAAACCATGATGTCATCAGGCCATGATTCATCCATTGGAAAGAGATTGAGCTTAACATCACTTTCTATTCTGGCAGTAAAACAGGTTTTTAATATATTTAGCTTTGGGACAGCCAAGAAAAAAACCCAAAATGGGAAATTGTCAGCTCCTACAGCAGGTTACCAAAATGAAGTGTGTATATAATAAAAATAAATATGTGTTTCACTGTCAATGCATGTGAACCAGCATAGTGCCCTCCCAGTTGCACATGGATCTAACATCTTAAAACTCTAGGATGCATACGTGCATTCTGTTCTGCCTTCAGGACGTATTAGCACCCTTTAAAGGGAACAGTTTTCACTCCTAGTGATGCCAGACCATTATTATAATTTTCAAAAACCAAACCAAAATAATTCCTCAGGCAATGGTTCTGGAGCCAGCAGTGAAGGAAAATACAGTTGTGAAAACTGATGACACACAAATGTTGCTTATTCCTACTGAAAAACCACTGTTTCTGACTGCAGCTTTTCACTCAAGCAAATTCAACTATTTTACACAGATAATCATATTGTTTTTCAATCCCTGTGATCCTGCTATCAATGTGTGTTGCTTGGACATCCCAGTATATTTTATTCAGTTTCTTTTGTCTGTGCTTCTGACCAACCTGATCATATTTTTAAGCTGTAAAGAATAAAACTTCAGAGATTTTTTCTTATTATTTCTTATGTACTTAAAATAAAATGCAAAAAGAAAAGGAGAATTCTAGTTTTGAGGGTGCTTGCAACTATCACAAGCGCAAAACCTTGTTCTCCTACAGGCTTCTTCGGCATGATTTCAGGCAAAGCAATGGTTACTTCTGTGCTTCCAATGTTTATCTGTAAAATGGCAAATAGTCTCTATAGATAAAAAATATCAGTTTACAAACAGAAATTCTAAAATCAGGGTCAAAAATACCTTTGAGTCAAGCTCTCTACTCTTAGATATAGCTAAGTTTTAGTTTTGATTGTCAGTACTATGAAACAATGATCTGCTCACAAACTATGTTGAGACAGAAAAGGAATCTTCTCCACTCATTGACCACCGTTCTATGATATGTTTTGAGGATCATCTCCCCACAGCTCAAACCTTGCTAAATCAGTTCTCCCACAACAAATTTTATTTCAGTTAGATAATTAGAGTCCATGTGTTATAGCATTATTAGTTACATTTTAAGCTTTACTGTAGGCAATTTCCTAGATCTCATGGTTGATCTTGCTCAAAACAGCTCAGGGCAATCTGAATCAGCATAGTGCTGAAATATAATGTTAAAATTGGAAATCTAACTGTAGTTTGGTATGCAGCTATGCTAAAATCGGTGGTTAACCTGGTCTTAATGGCAAAGGAATATTTACTTGCATAGCAAACACCTAAAAGGGGAACTTTTCAAACCAGTTCAGTCACTGCCCTTTCTAAAAATGCTTTCAATGGATATATGGATTGAGGTGATCTTTCTTCAGTACAGGCATTCTGCTTATACAGAAGTGGAATGCGATGCTTTGAAAAATACACAGTGACAGAGGAATGATGCTTTTGAAGTAGATAACAGACATATTTCAAGGATCTAGATCACATCTGCCATTTTTACATTTGTATGTTTTATGTTTACAAGCACTTCAGTGGGACAAACCATTTTTTCATGAAAAACAAAGAGAAATTAAAATATCCTGCAGACTGCTAGACAGTTAGTCAACTCTTCTAGCAAACTTTAAAATATATAGAAGGCACATTTCAAATTAAATGTTAATACGTCCAAATTTCTGCTGTATCCAAATATTCAATCCTTTCATAAAGCAGGAGGTGTTATTATTGTTCTATATTATCATAATTATAGTCATAATATAATTTTAGAATTAATCAACACTGTAGCCTATTTTATGTTTTATATTTTTTTATTTCATATTTTACATTTTATAATTATCTTATATGTCTTGTATATTGGACAATATTTAAAAATACATAGTAGATTTAGATTTTTTGCTTATCTGATTTTGGGACTTTTTTTTTTTCCAAAATATCTTAAGCTTCCTAGAAAACCAACTCACTCTTGAAATCTCATCACTGAAAAATTGATAAAGAAAGCATTAAAAATTATGTCTCCTGTCTCAAGTCAAAGCTTCAAAAATCATATTTGATAAGACAAAAGAAAAAAGTCCAATTCTTTTAGCAAAATTTGACATTTCTGTTATTAAAACAGAAATAAATTGATTTTTATTTACTGTCTTTAAATATTTTGCAAACTGGAATCAAGCCTTATAAGTCATCATTATAACAGTATAAACAACATTTTCAAATAGACCTAGTCAAAATTTCTTTTACAGGGAAGCAAATTAGATAGATGCAGCACGCCAAATGAGTTGAACTTTGTCCTTAAAGAAAATTGGGTTTTCCTTTTCAATTTCATTTCAAAGAGATCTGACAACTGCTGCTTTGAACAAACTTTAACAGCACAATATCCTTTGTGCAAGTTTCCCCCTATCAGCTTTTCCATTCCAGCAGGAACTTAGAACAAAGTATATGCTGCCCTTTGAGTTGAGAACTTCATGCATTGAATGAACACTGGTATAGTGCTGTGAAATTGAGGGCATACACTCTCTCACTGAATCTGAACAGTGCACTCTCTCAACAAATACAAATTCTCTATCTTTTACAAGGATAAACTAGCCACCCGTCCCTCCTCACATTTTCCCTCTTCTGTGTTTACTGGAAATGAAAAGTCATTTGAAAATTCACCTGTTCAAACCTGGATGGGGTTTTCTTTCACATTTCATATATTCAATGCATGGAATAAATCTACGCATTGTCAACCTTTCTGAAATCTACAGCCTGAAAAGTTCTTTTAATTCCCTTCTTAAGAACAAGAATATAATTTTGTCATTTCTACCCCACTAAGAACCACACTTTTGTGTATCCTTGGACAGCAGCATTTCTTTTCTAGGGAATGATTATTTATGACTATGTCTGAGAATGCTCTGTTTTAGCATTCATGCACAGTCAACATATAGTGATCTCTTTAAGTGAAACACAGGAGACAATCCTACAATATCTCTTCTCTCTTTCTATATAGTAATCTCACATAACAGGAGAAGGCCATATAACTTCATCAGTAAAAAGGAAACACACAGAGAAACACTGCTTATGTGACCCAGTTTTGAGTGGATCTCAATTCATGAGAGTTCTCCAAACAAATAAAATAGGATAAAATATAACAGCAAAATAAGTACAGGGGACTTTTTTTGATAAAAGCTGTTGGTTTTTTATTCAGGTTCTTGAGTGTCTTTCAATCACAGTTTATGAGGCTCATTAATTTTAATCACTGAATAGGTTGCCAAGATTGGTTGTTGAATCTCCATACTTTGAGGATTCAATAGGCATTTGGACATGGTTCTGGGCATCCTGCTCTAGGTGACCCATTTTGAGCAGATGACCTCCAGTGGTCCCATCAAACCTCATGTATTCTGTGATTCAGTGAAAAAAACTGAACCAAACCAAACCAAATCAAATCCCTTTGTATCATTTGTTGTACAAATCTAAACCTGTGACATTTGCTATTTGTCTTTCATTGCTAGGTAATTTTTTTCACATTTTTCTTGTCTATTATTACTTAGGACTTTATTTATTAGGATTTTACTTAGTGTCAAACACGCAAATAGAGAAAAATCTGAGTGCAGAGAGAGAGAAAGGTTTCCAAAGAGATCCATGCCTAATTTAATTACAGACTTTGATTATCATGTACGATAAATAGTTAAGAAACCAGCTCAAGTGTTGCATGAGCTGGAAAGGACATGGAATACATTTTATTAAAAAAGTCCTAACAAATCTTGTTAGTCAATTTAGACTATGTACCTGATTAAGAAACTAAATACCTTAGGATCATGGAAATTCATCTTTATTGATAAGATAAAATATTTTTAATACAGAAAAACAGATTAGCAAAAAAAAAGAATCTAGTCAGACTCCTATAAAAAAGATTTAATAATGGTGGAAAATCTGAACATCTAGTAACAGTAACTGAATGTGGGTTTGACATTGCAGAGAATGCCCTGGTGTTCTTAGCCTTGTCATAACTGTCAAACTGAAACATAGAATCTGGTGGACTGTAATGACAAGTTTCTGAAACTCTTGTGTTATCTCTATGTATACCTACAGCTACATATGCATTTTATTATGATAATGCAGAAGGTTTGTGGCTATGACTGTGTTTGGGAAGAAAATATATTTAAAAGAAACTACATTTAAAATTTTATATGGAACTGCTCCATCTTGAATTCTGTTTGGAAAGAAGTGAATAATGGTCTTTCTGCAAGGATCCAATCTCACTTTCAATTTTCAGTTCAACGACACTCAGCTTTGTACTTTTATGCTTTGGTTTTCACAACCAATAAACAACCATTCATGGTGCTTTTGTTTACATTAAATGATACACATTTGCATTCTAGCAAAAATTTTAGTGGGAGGTAATTAGATATGTTTGTTATGCAATACTGTAAGTCTCAAGGATTCCCACAGTTTAAGTAAAACCTCCTGAATCCTAGTGCTGGAAATAGCACCATCATTCTGTATACTCTAATATGTGATGGTTTCAGATCCCTAATCTGTATTTGCTTTTAGAGAAGCAAGCTTGTATATTTCAAAATGAACACCAAGACAAAGTCAAGTGTACAAAACCAGACAAATGTAAATTTACCTACTTCCCTGGAGGTGATTAAGGCACAGGTGGACAAGGTTGTAAGGGGCATGGTTTAGTGTTTGATAGGAATGGTTGGACTTGATGACCTGATGGATCTCTTCCAACCTGATTATTCTATGATTCTATGATTCTACGTGTTTCCTGTAATTTGGAGATCATCCTAGATGTGCTAGCATGTATAATTTAGATTTTATATCACATATAGTGTAATTTTTGTATTATATTCACTCTTCAGTAGTCTTCCATTTCCTTGTACTTTCAATTTTGTTACCTTTTTCATATTTGTTGTCTTAAACTGTAAAAGAACATTCCATTCACCCTGAGACTTAGAATGAAAATCATTCCTGCAGCTGTCTTGGTGCCACCTTGTTATTTCTTTTATTTTCTGAGGAGTTAGAGGTCCCACACTCCACAGGAATGTAGAAATGATGCTACTATACAAAGACATTTAGTCTGTGCTAAAGAAATGTACCAGTATGAAAAGTTTTCAATCTTAAGCTTCTTACATGCATACAGGCCCTCAAAAATGTCCCAATACATTGCACCCATGCAAAACCAGAAGTGCTTGTACCCTGTAATCTCTGACTGCCTTAAATTCCAAACATCAAATGAAGACTGCAGAACAACTACTAGAGATTTGGGAGATTACATTAGGAAAACATTACAAAAATGACTAAAGAAGAGAAAAATAAGAGTGTGCTGCCAGTATAAAAGGCTTAAAATTGTTTCTGTTCTTTGTGTGTGCTTTGTAGATAGGCTACATGGAGAAAGAAATGTATGAAGAGAGATATATGGGAGGATGGGGCTAGTTTCCTTGTTTTTCTTCATGTCTATGTTTCATTTGGTACTACATTTATCCAGTGGTCATTTATTTGCATTTATATAGCTTACTGTTTCAAGAAACTTGTGGTCAGTCATTGGATTTAACAAGAGCAGAGCTATTCCATGCTTTGAGTACCCCCATTAAATAAAGACAGACTGTTTGAAACATGAAACATAATAGAAAATGCAGTCTGAAATGTCATCTAAAATTAATAAAAACATTTGCTTTATGTTTGTGATTTGCTTAAAGAATATATCAGATGACGTTGGGAAAAGAGATATAACTGAGATATTTCACTAAAATTGTGCCACTAACAAAATACTAAAAAGGCAATATGGCTTAAAATAATATAAAACCATACAGTGTATTCAAATTCAATCCTAGCTGTAATTTGATAACAGCTTTCATTAAGAGACAAGAAATAATAGAGATTCAGATTGATTTACCTGTTTCTCAACTGAAGTAAAAGAGTTTATTGGTAGTAGGGACAAATCAGGAAATAATGACTCCTGTAGCAAAGGAAAACTCATTATTAGGGTGACCAGTTTCTTTTTACAACAGGCTTTCTAGTCCAGTTTGGCCGAATACTACTGGACTAATTTCAATAGGACATATCTTTTAAAATTACTATTATTTGCATTCTCTTAATACAGAAAAAATCTCTACAGAAGCACAGAATCATGAATGGTTTGGGTTGTCAGGGTTCATAAAGATGATCTAGTTCCAACTCTACTGCCATGGGCAGGGACACCTTCTATTAGACTGGGTTCCTCAAAACCTCATCCAACCTGACCTTGAAAACCTATAGTGATGGAGCACCCACTACTTCTCTAAACAATACTTTCCACTGCCTCACCACCTTGACAGTAAAGAATTTCTTCCTCATATTTATGCCTCTATTTATGCTCTTTCAGCTTAGAACTATAACCTCTTGTCCTACAATACACTCTCTGATAAAAACCTATCCTCATGTTTCCTGTTGGCTTCACTTAAGTACTTGAAAGCTGCCATAATGTCTCCCCAGAGTGTTCTCTTCTGTTCTCTAAGTTGAACAAGCCAAACTGTCTGAGCTTTTTCTCTTATAGGAGGTATACCAGCCCTCTGATCATCTTTGTGGACCTCTTCTGGACTGACTCTAACAGACCCATGTCCTTCCAGTGCTGAGGACTCTAGAACTGAACACAGATGAGGTCACATAAGAGCAGAGTACAGGGGGAAAAATAATCTCCCTCAACCTACTGCTCACACTTCTCAGCCCAGCCTGTATTTGTGTTTGGGATTGACCCAACCCTGATGCAGGACCTTTCAGCTGGCCTTGTTGAACTTCATGAGGTTTGCACAGGTCCACTCTCAAACCTACCCAGGAGCCTCTGGATGTCATTTCTTCCTTCCACTGAGTCGACTAAGTGATGACACTTCTTAGTGTCATCAGCAAACTTACTGAGGCTTTTTTCAATCCCACTGTCCATGCCTGTGACAAAGACATTAAACAACACCGGCCCCAAGACCAAACACTGAAGAATGCCACTCATCACAGGTGTTTACTTGGATATGGAGACGTTGAACACAGCATTTCGAGTGTGACGATCCAGTCAATTTCTTATCCAAGCAGTCCATCCTTGCAATCCCAGCCTCCCGAATTCAGAGACAAGAATATCATGTCAAACAGTGTTAAATGCCTTGCAGTATTCCAGATAAACAATGTTGGTTGCTCTTTCCTTATCCATCAATGCTGTAGCCCCATCATAGAAGGCTACCAAATTCATCAGGCACAATTTGGCCTTAGTGAAGTCATGTTGGCTGTCACCAATCAACTCCTTAGTTTCCATGTACCTCAACAGAGTTTCCTGGAGGATCCACTTCATGATCTTGCCAGGCACAGAGGTGAGACTGACCAACCATAATTCCTTGGGTCTTTCTTTTTCCTTTTTTAAAAAATGAGGGTTATGTTTTCCATTTTCCAGTCGGTAAAAACTTCACCAGACTGCCACAACTTCTGAAATACAATTGATAGTGGCTTAACAATTTCATCCACTAGTTCCCTCAGGACCCACAGATACATCTCATAAGGCCTCATGCACCTCTGCACCTCCAGTTTCCTTAAATCATCTCACATCTGATGTTCTCCTACGGTGAGCACTTCTTTGATTAATTTTTTCAGGACTTAGTTTTCTTAACTTGATCCTTTACTGCTTGGAAAGTTACTCTGTATTCCTCTCAGGCTACTTGCCCTTGCTTCCAGCCTCTGTAGGCTTCCTTTTTTTGTGTTTAATTTTGTTCAGGACTTCCTTATTTATCAATGTAGGTCTCCTGGGATTTTGGTCTGACTTCCTCTTTGCTGGGATGCATTGCTCCTGAGTTGGAGGAGGTGATCCTTGAATGTTAAGCAGATTCCTGGGGCCCCACTCCCCTCCAAGGCTTTATTCCATGGTACCCTAACAAGCGGATCCCCAAAGAGGCCAAAGTCTGCTCTCCTAAAGTCCCAGGATGTGAGCTTCATGTGCACCCTCCTTGCTGCCTTAAGAATCTTGAATTCCACGATTTCATGGTCACTGCAGTCAAGGCTTCCCTTGAGCTTCACATTCCCCAACAGCCCTTCCTTGTTGGTGAGAACAAGATTCAAGATAGCACCTCTCCTTGTTGGTTCTTCTGTCACTTGGAGAGGGAAGTTATACTTGACACACTCCAGGAAACCCACGGATTTTCTATGCCCTGGTGTGTTGCTTCTCCAAAAGGAAGCAGGGGGGTTGAAGTCCCCCATGAGGATCAGGGCTTGTGAACCCAAGACTGTGACTATCCAATAGATAGATATTTGTCTGTCTTTATACTATGGAGTCAAATATTTATTCTATTAAAACAGAAGTAATGTCTGACATTGAACCATGTTCAGACATAGTCACATTTTATGGCAATGTACAAACATGGAAGCAAGAAGAGTTAGAAGAGGAGTATAAGGAATCTTCATCAAAATTAAGATACGTCAAGGACTTCTTGGTATCTATATATGGTAGCTGTGGATTTAGTCCTACACTAGAAAATGTGTAGACTAATCTCTTGAACACCTCCAGAATTTTCCACTTGAGCATCATTGTAATTTCTGGAAGAGTTTTGGATCCAAACCAAATCAATTTCATTTAATTATCTTCACTCATATGAAAAGAACATGTCTCTGCTTCACCAGTAGTTTCAACCACCTCACACGTCTACATTTTATAATTTGTTAAATAGAAGTTTGCTTTGAAAACTCATTTGAAAGACTGTGAACAGTGTTATTACAGGAGACTTGAGATAGTACATCTTTGCATCTAGATATTCTAGTTCTGTATATTAGAACGTTAAAATAATGCATGACAACAATACTGGAGTACTTTTTAGAATGACAGCTTCAGTGCCAAAAGCTAAATTTGACCATACTTACAGAGAGCCATAAAATATACCAGATTGTTTCAAGAAATAATTTGTTTTATGGACAAGAGATTTCCTCAAAATATCCCATTTTGTTACACAACTTAGACTGCTGTAAAATGTACTTAAAACATTTGGTTTTCCTGTTCTGATGCAAAGGACAAAACTATAAAATATAGAGAAATAAAAATTTCTGATAATATGTCACAGTGTACTGCACTGAAGCGAACAACAGAAAGTTGTTTCTGTTGTTTCTGTATCAAAAGTCTGTTGGTGTTAAAAGCTGAATGAAGTTATCTTCCATGGCATTGCTGGGGCCTGTGTTCTGGAACGAATATTATTTTGGATCTAACTCTTTTCTTGACATGGTGTCTGAAATGATAATGTTCTGGAGAACTGAGATAACCTCTAAGGTCCTAAATGGCCACAGATTTCTAGCATTTGCTTAGCAATTATATTTTAAAACATAGCACAGACTTATGAACTTGAGAGAATTTACCATGAGAGTACAGTAGAAAAAGATTTGAAAAGACTGAACTCATATATAACCCATTCATCATTTTTCAAGGTCAGAACTGTATCCACAGAATCCTATAGCCATATCTGAACAGGAAAAAAGTCAACATCTTGCCAAAGTTGTTTTGATTTTTTTTTTTATTTGGTTGGGGTTTTTTTTATTGTTTTTGGTTTTGTTTCTGTTTTTGGTTTTGATTGGTTTTGTGTTTGTTTTTCTGAACTGTAGGTAATCAATATATGAGCGAGACATAAGATAGGAATTTTAAACCTTCATCAGTCACTACTTGGTGTTGTCCTTTCTCACTACATCTACTTTATTAGTTAATTTAGAACTCACTGTACAAAACAGAGGTGAAATTCTTCATTTTGTCCTTGTCACTTGAGTGAAATCTTGCACGTAGATACTATTTTATCTTTATGGTCAGATCTTTGCAAAATCTGGAAAGGTCATGTCTTCTAAGGGATTTAATCTCTAATTAAACAATTTTTCAGTTGCAGTTCTATGTAGAAATATTTTGGATGATCTGGGCAACAGTCTTGTTAAGAGTAATGGATTTATTTAGTACCAACATATCTAATACCAGATTTTATTATTATTAGGCATACCATGAATGGTATGATCAGGTATACTGATCAGCTGCCACATGACTTTCAGAACATAGCTATCTTGATTAAGTACTTCTGAAAAATCAGCACTTTGTTACCTAAATTGCCTCAAATGCCACTTTTGTAAATTATAATTTAAGATTCTGAAAAAATTGTTTTAAATATGCCACGTGCTGTGTACCTGAAACACTGACCTGTAAAGCAGTATTTATCTGAGAAATTCTGACAGTATTAAGAGAAGGTATAGTTTCCAAAAGCATTACCAAATAACCGTTTATTTTTCAAACATAAGCGAGTAAGGACTTTCCAGGAGCTTTTACTCTGCAGACCATTTTAAACAAAAAGTTTAAGAAGCTCCCAAAATGTTAAAATTCTGATGAATTTTAAAATGAAGTAGTTTTTAATGATATGTTAACAGTTTTAACTGTATTTTTTCCCAAATTTTTCATACTGTGCATTAAATTCTCATTTTCCTCCTTATCAGATCTGAAAACCTTTGACTACTTTCATTTATTTCTCATCTGCAGGAGTTGAGCAGCTAAAAATCAGTCTCATAACTGAAATATTGTAGCTTTCACAAGGAGCTAAAATAAATCTAATGTTTACTGATTATAACACTAGAATAAATTGGATTGTAGGCCAAAATTTATCATGAAGACACATCTATAAAGGGCTACTATGTACACCAAAAGTATGAGTGATTCATTGGAAAACTGGGCAAAGAGTACTTCAGCAGGGTCTCTCTCCTTTAGGAACATATATTATGTATCCTATAGGGTATCTCCATGGTCTACTGAGCCAGTATGTATTTCAGTTATTAAAAAAACCCCAAACAAACGTATTTATTCACCAAAGCAAAACAGCAAGAAGTAATTCCAGGCCATTCAAGGCAGTATTCTTTCATACAATATTTTATATGACCTACTATTTATCTAGTTAACCAGAATAACTCCTTAGAAGCTGTTTTGGTCAATTTAGTCATTATGCATTAAGGACACATTTCTTCCTTGATAAGACTCTATATTACAATTCTGAGAAGAATTTACTGTGACTGTAGTTTATTTAAAACTGGGTTTTTAAAGTATAAATCCTATATGTAACACTCTACACAGCTAGTTCAAATTTAATTCTTATCCTAGAGGATGTGTTTTTGACAAGTAAAGTCTTTGGGACTGAAAATCTCACAATGTACATATCTTTAATACCTTCTTTTTACCTAACACCAAACAAGAACAATTCAATCAGAAGTAAACCAATAAATCTGTTCCAATTGCCCCTTTTGTGAGAGAAAGATTATTACACGCAAGTTAATTTTATAATAGAAATGATACAGAATGGTGTGCTCGAACTAGTCCCACTTTACACTTAAAATCTGTTTCTACATTTTATGTAGCAGTAGCACCTCCTTTCACATATATTACACCTATTTGACAAATTAGCAGGTAAGACTAAGATAAAATCTGTATATTTGTATAGGTGGAAAATATCAAGTACCTTCCCTCAAATGCCTGAAAACAATCAAGTCTGCATTTGTTGAATGTACATTACTAGTTCTGCTTGTTTGGGATGAATTGTCCAGGGACAATTTCTTATATTTACTTTTTTTTAAGGAAATCAGTAGTAGAATTGATTATAGTTGGAAGCCAGTCCTCTTTTAAACTGTAGCACCTTCCTACTATAATCCATATTAGTCATGGGATGACTTCTGTAACTCCAAGTACATTGCTATTTCTCTTTCAATTTTATTCCCATAGACATTTTTACAACTTAAATATATGTGTAATACTTCTACATATGCATGTATCTCCCTTTTTATGTAGTAAAATCCACAGCAAATCTTACCAAAATATTTTGAAACTAACAGCATCCCTCGTTACAACAGTTTTTTTAAGCAAAAGAAAACAAAACTGGGAACAGTGACAATGGTACACTCATGAATAGCAATATTCTGTAGTGCAAGGAGGAGTATATAACAACCTTGCATTTAAAATGAAATAACCTTTCAAGGTGAACAGAGTAATCATTTAAATAAACGTCAGTGTGAGTTTTTTACTACCCTAAAGCAGTGCACAACAAAAGGCTCTACCCTTTGCTTATGTGTGAATGTCCAAAGCAAAGCAACCACCAGCTCACAAAATAATGTACAAGACCAAAACGAAGGAGAAAAGCTTTGTGCTAGGTTTTGTTGGTGTTGTTTGTTTGTTGTTTTTTCCCCAGGGTGATGGCAATGTCAGTGCAGTTGCTTACTCTCTTATACCGTACATTCTTCTTTTGTTCCAGACAATTCCAGATCCTACTCTGAGGGGTTGTATTTTCTTACTCATTGTAAGACTAAAGCTTTGAGCACACAGTTGCTATGGAAACAAAAAGGACACAAACTGTATGTATTTCAAAAGCTGTCAGCCTCTATGCTGGGAATTTTGATAACTAAACCTTAACATGAACTATCCTTTTTAAACACCATTTTGACATTTATTATTGTGCACGACTGTTTCTAGTGAAAATAAGGAACCTACTTTGTTTAACTTATTTCCCACCAGTTTTATAAATAGTTGGGATTTCAGAACTAATTTTTGTTCTTAATCAGCATTTAGTAAACCAGAATAGAAATAAACATAGTGAGCAGATAAACATTGTAGCTTTGTCTATGGCTGAAATAAAGCAAGTTGCAGCACAGGCTTTATATATTACATTTAATACCAACCAACATGTGCTCAGCTACCTAAGAAAGTTATACAGAGGATTAAAAAATGCTCTTTTCTGCAAAATACAGTAACAAAATAATTTCTATATGCTTTTCTAAGTCTTAAAATGTGGAGTTCCTTCTACACACAGTCTGGATATTTTCTGAACGGAACCATCCTTCTTTGAACAATCAATTTTACTGGACAATAAAAATGCCCATTCTACTGTTGTTCCTCAAGACATTCTGATGGCCCCAAAATTAATGTGCTCATAACACAGACATTTATTAATAATTTAATGATACAGTTAAATGAACCAAGAAAGTTATATGTCTTAATAGTGTACTGTAATAAAGGTCTGTAACCAGTACAAAACTCACCTTTCCAGAATGCACCACAAATCAGCTTAGAATGGAAAACTTAAAAGATAATCACTTAAAAAAGAATTTTTACATGGAGAGAAGAATAAAAAGGCATCAGAATGTTTTGTAATGTGAGTGCTTTTGCATATAAGTTTTAACTTTCTCTTTCCACCCACAGTTTCTGATATCACAAGTAAACCTGTGATTTTTACAGATAATAATTGAAGCTATTTTACATTGATAGTTGTTCTTCAAAACTGAACCTTCTGGACCTGCTGTGGACATGCTCCTTGAATTGCATACAAGCTACATGAAAATAAATGTTTTACAATGCAAGCAAGGAGTCAGAACTGCTCTTATAATCCAGTTTCATCTGCTTTGATGTTTAGAAGGAAAATGGAGCTGCAGAGATGATTAAAACAGAACAATTTTTACTTTTAAAATTTTCCATATAGTGAGATTTTCATAATACCTATTTATGTAATCAAGTAACTGAATCCTCAAATTTGAGGCTGTTCAGGCCTGGAAGCTTGTTCTGAATATAAATAAAAATGTTAATCATGAACTATACAGCTTTTTCATTTATTTATTACTCTAATGGAAAAAGGCAGTATTCTCTGACAGTCTAATTTACTTGATAATCTAAACCATCCAGTCATCATTGACAGGTTAAATAATTTTTAAGACAGTTCACTTTGAGTTGAACAGGCACAAATTTCCAACAAATCTCAGTGTTTGTAAAAACCTCAACCTGAGTAACTTGTTTGTGCAGGTGGTAGAACACCAACCTAGCAATCTGGTTTATTATAATGAGCATCACAGGAGTTGCTGCACCTTTTTTTCAAATACTATTAACACATGACAGAAGAAAACTCTGATTGAGGAAAATTACTGGAACAGCATCACAGACAAGTTCACTGGGTTGCTTTGTAATTAATTCACAATACCATCAATCAGGGGGCTTGGACAGAAGTCCTGATTGAAAATTAAATGGATTGAACTTTGATCAACTTAGATGGGAGCAGAATTGTGTCCACAAGCTCAGCCATTAGCTCTGTACCATATTTTATGCATGATCTGAGGCCAATAAAAATCACTATCCATTAAATAAGAAAAATAATTGCTCTTCTCCACTCCTTCACCCTTTTTCCCAGAGACAAAAGGACATTTCCAAGGTCATATATATTAATAATTTTTTAACTATCAGACATTTATATATAATAACAAATAGAGTATCTGAAGAATTGTGAGGGTCTCCAAAGGTAGGTTTGTATATATGCAGCATACTCTTACTCAAAATAGTCAACAGGTTTCAGTAAAAATAGGACACAGACTTCCATACACTTTTAAATATGTGTCACAAAAAAGGCAATTCAACCAAATGGTGCTTAGACTTTTGGCTCCTAAAGCTGAACTCAGAACATAGTCCATATTCAAACAAAAGAGAGTACACAAAGTGTGCAGAAATGGAAGCAAAATCTGATTATACATATTCATTACTTCCCCTGTAAACCTGAGTTTATCCTGTATATTTCAGGCCTCAGTCAAAAAAGCGTTAAGAAATCTCCATGAGAAATAGCATCCTGAAAAGAATAAGAGGAGAGGCAGCTGAATTCTTAAATTATTTTTAAGGACTGATGGGCTAGTAGCTAGGTGTATTTAACAAAGTCAAGCCAACACAGAAATAGAAAGTGTGTTGTCTCTTACAATCAGATTTATCAGGAGTATCCTTATCGTTCTGTTCCAGTCCTATCAATAATCAGGAAGGAGTGAAAACAAAACCTATTCAGGACACTGTGGTGTGTTACTTGCAAGCTCACAACTGGCAATAAAATTGAAAGGACTATGTCTGCTGTGGTGAATAGTTTCTACACTGAGGCCTGGAACAGACAAGTCTCATCATTTGTAGCATCTGCCTCAAAAAATATGAGCCAAAATAAGCTAGTTAGAAAGTGATGTGTCTCCCTTTTATTCCAAGAAACTTGGCTTAAATAAGCTTATAGAGGATTCTATATTTTGAAAAATTTCTCTGAAACAGATAAAATGCATTAATTATATTATTAAAAAGGTATTTGTGCATCTGTTGTTCTTTTAGAGAAAAGTAGTTAGGAGATATTATAGAATGTCATATATGTGTGCATGCATACACATGTGCATATACACATATATGTGCTTACTAGAAAATATGCCTTTAATTTAATTGTAGTTGATTACTTTCATTAAACACTCTAGAAATGCCATGTGGAAATCCATAGAATTTAAAAAGACAAATGATAATTTAAGTGTAGCCTAATGAGAAGTGCTTGGATAGGTTTGAAATTTTAGTTATAAGATATGTAGCAGGAGCTCCTTCCTCAGTCTCAGACAATGATTATGCTGTTTTTGCAAAATTTTCCAGATAATTTCCTTCTGTCCCTCCCTCCTTCATTCCCTCATTCATTTGATTTTTACTTCCTTCCTGTTGGGTGTCCCTGATACTTGTGTGCTAACCTCTCAGAAAGCTTTGCTGTCTTCTTACACATCCCTTTACCCAGTGTCTTTCTGGAAAGAAGAAGTGATGAGTCATAATTTTCTTTTATGCGACCAGATTTGCCACACTTGGAGATGTTGTTTGATCCAAACTTTAAAAATAAGCTGAATTGCTAACCTGCCCTTAAGAAGGGAGATACTTTAGGCATACGTTACCAACCTTGTGTCTTCATCAGTGAGGATTGATGCAGCTTTTATGTTGCCTGATATATTTTTCTTGTTATACAATAAGTTAGACTATATAAATTTGGTGCCAAGACAGTGTTATTGAAATTCAATATGTCCATTGTATAACTAAAGAGCTTTTGAATTCTCAGTCACAAAATTGTTTTAATTTAGTAAGATGTCATTTTTAACAAAATCCATATTCAATTATATATCTGCAAAGAATTTGAAAAAAATAGCTATCTGTGAAACTGTAGGAGATGGATGGGCCAGCCAACTCTTATCCTGCTATGTGCTTAGACAGGGTTCAAGCATATTACTAACACCTGCTCATGGCACTGATAACTTCAATGATGTTTATGATGCATGGTGATTAGAACTTGTTACTGAATTTTGCAGTCCAGATAGACAAATCATCTAGCTTGACTTCTTCTAGACTTGTGTCTCAAGAAAGGCTTGCAATGTAGGGGAACTGCTGAATCAGCTGATGCTACTTGGTCCCTATTGTGGTCACCTATAAAAATAGTGAGAGGACACTGTTGAAGATGTCATATCAGAATGATGTGATCCTTGGTCTAAACTGCCTCTACTTTTCTTTCATCTTACATAATGTATTTCATTAAACTATTTCAATTCTAATCAAAGCAAGAAACAAACTTCCACAGATCTTTAACTCTAGACTTCAACTGTTGTGTTTATTAAGCTTACCACCACTACCTGCTGTTTCATCCAACTGTGCCATGCAGTAGCTGAACAGTCTTCTGCAGGTAAATGCATCTTTACATTGTAAAAGGCCAGCATATATATCTAATGGAAGAGCAGTAAACTACAGGTTGATGACCTGCGGTGTATATTATAAAAAAAAAGATACAAAAATTAATACACAAGGTTCTTTCACTCATGTATGCCAATTTAGAGGCTTTGTGTAATAGTAAATCATACAGAGCTCTTCTCTCGTACACCCCTAACATACAAGCCACTTGCAATCTTAGGTATTCAGTCCATATCTGACAGAACAATGTAGTTTTATATGTTAAGAACAATTTAAGTAGCAAATAATAATATGAAGAACTATAAAAGGATTAGTTGATGTTAGTAACACTTCTGAGATTATGTCATTTGCAATAGCACTGTAGGATTAAGTAATTTCTGATACTACAATCACAGAATCACAGAATCACAGAATCACCAGGTTGGAAGAGACCCACTGGATCATCGAGTCCAACCACTCCCACAAAACACTAAACCATGTCCCTCAGGACCCCGTCCACCCGTAACTTAAACACCTCCAGGGAAGGCGAATCAACCACCTCCCTGGGCAGCATATTCCAGTGCCTAATGACCCTTTCCGTAAAAAACTTCCTCCAATGGTGCATGTTAGTAATTTATATTTGTATTTTTTGAATAAGAGATTAATTGGTATCTTACTCTTTGACAGCAGTACACTAAGTACCTTCTATGTAAGGCGATGCTCCTACATCTTTCTCACAGAATGTAAGTGTTGTCATTCCTGGGCTCATATCTACAGGAATACCATTTATTCACAGAAATTGTGACTCTCATAAATACCAGAGAATACTCAATGGAGAGAGTCCAGGTGTGTATTTACATCCCTTGAGATGGGACTTGCACAAAGAGAGCACAGAAGAGTTTAATTTGGTACAGGATATCATGCGCTGAGTTCTAATCTGTCAGTCCATCAATCAATACGACACAAGGGAAATATATGGAAGTTAAAACAATCAGTGAACTTAATCCCAGTCTGGAGGGAGCATCAGGCATCTTGCACAAGTATAATAAAAATCAACACAATAATTTTTCCTCTTTATGTGCAATTTACATTAATTTAGTTTTATCCCTCCTTTTTCCTTTTGCTTAAGCATTTCTTCTCCCTCCTTGATCATTACACAACAAATATATTTATTAAAAATGGCCATAACTCCTATGAGGCAAACAAACCAACTTATTTTAATCTCCTTTGGTATTAAACAGGTGTAAGATATTTGCCTTGATAATTCTATTGTTATTTAGTCCAAACTGTATTCTTAAATGCGAGGAACCATGTTTCTATATGATATTCCAAATGAGGCTTCTCTGAATATTATCTTTAAAACCTTTCTGAAATGGTTGCAGCTAACAAATTAACTCTATGTCATTTAGAAGTTCACTTTTTCTGTATTCATAATAAATCCATTTTAACTTGTCCTGCTGTCCCAAGGTCATGATTTATTAATGCTCTCCAAACAGGTATGACAAATAGAAACAAATAAACATGCATTTTTGGTTCAGATTTGCTTAAAATTGGTTAACATACAAGAAAAAATATAATTATTTCTACTAATTAATTGATTTCTGAAATTTAGCTTATTTGTCCTGACTATATCCTTTCTTGGATGAGTAACTACACTATCACTTAAAAAATGTCAGTGAAGTGAGAAAAAATGTTTTCCTTTTAATTATCTAGTTTTATTGAAGGAGTATGCAAACACTATACCTGCATTATGTTTCACAAAATTTTTGGTTTACAAATCTGTAATGCTTTTAGTCTGACTTGATTTCTACCACTATTTCAAGTCAGTAAGTTCTTGACTAAAGCCAGCATCTGATCAGGGTGATGATGTAAACTGAATTCAAGGATCCTGTACTGGATGACCAGCCAAGTTGAAAAGGCTTCTCAAATCATTCCGAAGGGAGCTCTTAGTAAAAGGAGACACATTTTACTTTGTTTTTCTTATTTATCTACTGCTTATAATATATTAAATATAATTCTGACTTGTTTTTTCTGTGCAGGCTACATGACAATTAAACCCAAATATTACAGCAGTAGTTCTCAGATCACTGCATGAAAACTTAAATAATCATGCAGTGCTAATGACTTTCCACAAGTCCAATCATCAACCCTATCTGTAGTGTCTCCAGGTACAATTTCTGGTTCACCAAAACACAGTGCAAGACACTTGACAAAATCAGACTTTAAATGCATGTAATTGTTTGAGTTACAGAGGACAAGACAAAGGTCAAGTTGCCCACACATGCCTAAACCATTGTTCAGAATAACTTTGTTCAGGGTTTCCTTCACTTCTGAGTAGCAGTAGGTACTTCCTATTTAATCTGAAAATTTTCTCCATACACCTGAAATAATCCCAGCCTGAGCAATGATGCATTGTCAGCTAAACTCAGAAAGGATGGTGCAGATCATGTGAAAGGACATCCAGCTGTCAGCAGGGTCGATCTAACTGTTTAAGAAAGAATGTAGTTTTGTGCCTTTTGACAGAAAATGAATTTAGACAGTTGTAACAGCTAACTGGATTTATCAAAAAACTTTTAGCTGGAATCTTCAACTAGTCCCTTATGTGTAAATAAATTTGAGCTTCACAAATTAATTTCCACTGTGCACAGAACCATTCAGAAACCCAGAACTCATGATGGTCTCAGACCATGGACAATGCTGAGTTCAAGTACTACAAAATCTATGAGCATTTTCTTTTCCTTATGGTAACTTTGGTTCTAAATCCATTTTACAGGTTTATATGAGCTGCTGCATTTTCTCTTGTTCATTCTAAGTCTTTTTTACAAAGATTTTCTCTTGAGTGCAGGTATTCACTTAGACTGTAATATGCTTACTGTAAGAACTACATAAACTCTATCACAACAATTATTTCCACAAAACTTGGCCACATTGTTGCAATGTAGATCAAAGTCTTGTACAGGATTCAGATGAAAGTTTTTGAGTAAAAGATTTATTTTTCACATTTTTAGGAGTATTGTTTTACACTCTTCATGAAAAAATATTCAGGATTTCAAAAACCTGCTAGGAGATGACAGAAATACTTTAGAAACATTAAGATTTAATCACATTAGCTCAAATATCTGAAGATGTAAGGTATCTGTTTTCAACATGTCAAAATATGGTTTTGCTGCTATTTTTGCTGCAAACGCCTACACAGCTGTAGAGTTCTATGGCTCAATTGGAATTAATGGGAGTCTAATGCAACCAGATTAGAGGAAAATATTTGAGTAAAAAAGATGGTCTCACATTCGTTAGTTTTTTTTTCCCCTGTTTATAGTTCCAAGCAAAATGAGGATTGCAGACAGCTACTAAATTGATTCTCTTTATACTGGGGTTTAATTAATCCAGAATGACAGTTGAGACTGCTTTCCTAATGTTCCATTGTAAATCATCTGCAAAGCTTCAGTTAACTTGAATTTAGATGCATTTATGCAACAAAAAAATGCAAACATTAATCCAGAATTATCACTATGGAATACAATTCCATTACACTTCATACCACAAACCTTTGTGTGCAAGCCTTTAGAAACTGAAGGGTAATTTTAAAATCTATCCTTCTAAGTGTAAAATAATGCTATAATTCACCTGCACAGAAAAGAAGATACTATAAATTATGTAGAATTTTATTAATGATTAATATCCTGATTACGTTACTTCTGATGTATTAAGGGGTATATTCATCTTGTAGGCACTGTACAATTTTATATGTTTAATCATCCAAAAGAACAATAATAATTAACATCATAGTTATGTATTTGGTCAGTCAGTGAGCTGGAACTGATCCCGATTCCCTTCAAATTTCTTTGAAACTCAACAGTTGAATTGTTTAGAAGAAAATTTTTTGTAACTTGGATTTTTAATGAATTGCTTAGAATGTATTATACACGTTGTGCAGTTAAAAAATTAATTTTATCATACTGTTCATATAACTTGAGTATATGAACAATTTCAGAGTGTTCATTCTAAAAATGAACAGTTTAAGAGGATACATTTTGTCAATAAATATTCAAGTTAACTATTATACCAATTTTTATGAAGTTCATGGTCTGACCTTCTGGGAAAATTCTCCATGGCATCAATATTCCCGCAAACAATAGATATTGTGGTTTGGGATTATAATCAAATAAAATTCTAATTGTTTAGAAGAAAAATTCTATTATTTACTGAGCTCTGCTGTCCAGTAATAAAGACCTGACATATTAAATACTCTACCAAGCCTGAGTGTTTCTGCTGTTCTTTGTACTTTAACTGGAGATGTTGCATTGTGCTATTTTGCTATTGTTTTTATTTAAATATTATGTACTTCTAGCACAAGATCATCCAGCAGCAGTTTTTACCTCTCTGTTTCACCTCTTTCTTTAAAAACTCTTCTTCCAATATGTAGACGATCGGTCTCTGCAAGGTCAGCTTCTTGCAGAACAACAACTCTTTCCTTGAACAGAAGTTATACACTAATTACTGTACAATTATTAAACATTAATAAACACCATAACTGCCAGCTAGACAACACACTGAATTCAGATGAGCACTCCAGTTTTTAAATGAGGATATTCATTTAACCATTTTCCAAGGTAATAAGACATGATTTTGATTTATTTGTAGATGAAAAAAAGACCACTTCATAGGCTTAGAGTATGCTTGAAATGTCCCTTTCTAAACACTGACAATTAAAGCAGATCCATAATTCCAATTATTATTATTGTTACTAGGGACCAGCCTTATCAATCAGTAATAATTCTGTGATTTGAAAGACTGAAAAATAGTCCAGAATAGCAGTCTTAGGGTATTCTGTCTCTGCAAATATGAATATGGAACAGGGCTAATAGTAAACCAAAGGGGTTTATGCATAAACTGTTCAAAGAAGTTTTCTGTTCTTTATTGATCAAGATAGATATAAAAAAAAAGCTAATGAAGAATGAAGTGCCAAATATTAACTTAGAGCAGACTGTTTCCTTCCTGAATATTTTTCTGCAGGAAAAGTATTTCAGGGTTGTGTCTGTGTGCAGAACGCATGACCTGTGGAGAGTGAAAGGGCAATTTTCTTTCAAAAATGTCTTCTATTGAACCTAAAAAGGAATAGGAAACAAGCACCAGTTTGCATTAGAAAGGCAAAAACAAAATTTCATTACAAATGTACTGTTTCAGTTGCTGGAGAATAATGTGGTGCTTTTCCCCTTGCTTGCTGTGTCTTTTACAATGTGTATCACTGCATGCTTATTAAAGAGAGATGAGGGACTACATGCACACAGAGGGTGCATTGCACTGCTTAAACTTGCTCATCACTGCCTTGCTGAGTAGAGTTATGGCATTACAGTATGTTAGGAGCAAAGCTTAAATCTGTGGCCATTTAAGTCACTGTCAAGGTTTTAAAATGTGATTCAGCAAAAGCAGCTGAAGAACTTGTCAAAAAATGTGAGATAGAATATTATGCACCATTTCTTTCCATGCTCAGGAGACTCCTGGAAAAGGAAGTTGCTTTCCATCATGAAGCATAAAATAGACACTTTTAAGTGAGAGTAAAATAAGTCATTTTCAATATAATGTGCTCAAAAGGATCCCTAGTGAGACAAATTATTATTTATCCTAATGAGATTTTGAGAGATACAATATTTCTCTTTTAAAAGTATGTTAAGATATCCTTTATCACCTGCATTCTTCATTTAGTTGTTTTGCCCATGTTTTTATCAGACCCTCTTTTCTATGGATCAGAGGAATTAAAGCTATTTCCTTCTTGTTATACTTTCTCAATAAAGTTGATGAACAAAGTGAGATTCCAAGATCAGATTCTCATTTCTCTCTGTTTTTCCCCCTTTATTTCAATGTATATCCATACAACAGAGATAAGATCATGTTGGTGAGAGGGTTTATGCTTGCTGGGTACCATGACCTCTTTTTTTCTGACCATAACATTGTCTGATAGACAAACCATAGCTCAATCTCAAAGCATTGATGGTGAATTTATGAATGGAAGAAACAAGCTGATAGCATGCAGTAGAGCAGCATGCAGAGCATATTGGTGGATTAGTTCACTCTTTTTCAGTACTGCCTGTTTCCTGTTTGTATAGACTGTATGAAAGTAAATTTAGATGTGTTTAAGGATCCCAAGGATACTAGAGCCCTCTCATACAGGTTGTGGTATAATCAATTAAATCCTGTGGCTTACTGTGTGTGCAGGTATCCACTGTACAGAATACAGTGAAGTATAAGGAAGCCACTAAGAAAGAAACAAGAAAGAGTCTATTATTTTTTGCCTTTAGAAACTTAGTTACTTTCATCTATGTCACAAGCAGAAACCTGACATGTCACAAAAGATTTCAAAGAAATTTAAAGCAATGTAAAAAAGCATTTGTAAAAGGATAATATCTCTTCAGAACTAAAACTAAATAATGAAACATATATTCAGCATTAAAAATATATTTTACCAGGTTATCAAAGGTTCCTGAATTTTCATTAATATATTCTATGTAGAAAGCTTAGTGCCATTCAGTCATGATTTCATTTTATTGTATTCTCTTATAGATAGTGGCCCATATATCCTTCTCAGTGTACCCCATGGATAGAAGCTGTTATGACAAACATTCCATAAAAAACAGAAATCTTGACTTACTCTTATTAATTATGTACAAATATCTGCTAGTTCTCAGAAACTCCCTTAAATGGGAAAATACAGCAGTATTTTCAAGTAACTATATCAGAGTATATACATTGAGAGAGGAAATGTGGTTAGAGCAGTGTTACAAAGCTCTGGAAGCAAAGACATGATGAACACATAGGACACAAATGCCACAGTATTGTGACAAGAAGATTTTATTCCCTTCTATGGAGATTGTGTGTTGCTCTGAAATGTGTAGCCTCCAAAAATGTTTAGCAGCACTCTGATTACAATCAGATGGAA
>WAAB01023723.1:0-30590 GCA_013389865.1 Piaya cayana | reverse complement strand
GTGCACGAACCTCCCTATGTTCATGCATACAGAGAATTTCACTAGAATGTATTTTCAGTAGTCCCAGGGTTTGCTGGTATGTAATAGTAAATGTCCCACCCGGACTTTATATATAGACAAGTATGTATAGCTTCAGAGATTCAGCTAAGATTTTAAAATGTACTTTACTAATTGCCTCATTTATTTTTGTCCTTAAGGTTGTGGAAAATGTTCTGAAAGTTAACCCTGTTTTGGGTCCTCAAATGTTTCAACCTCTTCTGCCATCAATATTCAGGGGGATTATAGATGGAGAGGTAAGAATTACTCTTTAACTGCTCTTAAATTTTTCTTTGGAACAGGAAAGTACCTNCAGCTGGTAGGTCTTTAACAGCTGTTTTAAAAATCTGTAATGGTTACATAGTAGCACAAAAGTTGAAGCTACACCTTTTTTATCATCTAGTGTTTATTTTAATAAAATAATACAAATTTTATTCTACTGTTCTTCGCTATTAAGGCAGAATAGGTGCTATGACTCTCCACTTAGATTCTTTGTAGGTCGTGTTTTTTTTAAAGACACTTGTACCATTTATTTTTAAATGTACCTGCACCAGAGAATAAAACTAGATAAAGAGAAGGTTGATTTGGCCTTCTTTTTCTAATGGACACATAGGTAATATGAAGAGGATATCTCAAGGATGTGAGAGTGCCATGTGTGAGGTAGAAGAGGCTTTAAGATTTTGCTTGCTTAAATGTCTCGAGTGCTCCCTTTTCTCTTACTTTGCCTGCAACATATTTCCATATTGGTTAGAAAAAAATAAGATCCAATATGTTTTAACTGTGTTGAACCTTGCAGCATTAGAAAAACTTTAATTAGCAGAATCAGTGTATGGAATTCTATACTTTTGACTTTTGATCAAAAGCTTTGATTTTTTCACAGCTGATGGCTTTCAGATAACAATATTTAGCTCCCCTTATTATTGAGTTAGCTAAGATATTACTTGGCTTAATCCTGTAAATAATACTCCGCAATGTACTTTCTGCTACATGGAATGTGAGAAAGGCAATTTGTTTGAACAGTTTGCAGTCTAAGAAGACACAAAACTGGAAGGTGGATTATTAAAATGTCTTCTGATTTAAGACTGTAATAAATTCATTGCTCCCTGTTCAGAAGAGTATTACTCTGGGTTAACGTTTTCGGATAAATATTGGTATTTTGCTTTTTAAGTGGGCACTTGTACAAAATACTTACTTTTACTTTGCTTGGAGGCTGGATTTAATACAAGTAAATCTGTAGCTTCTTTTAAAATTAAAAGGAATAACAAGAGATAATAAGTAATGAGGCTATTACTATATCCAATTAATTTTAAGACACTTGCAAGTTAGTTATTGGCAAACCTATTTACAGTTTCTTACAGTGGAATAAGTAACAGCAACCTCAGCAATATTAAGCACTTCATGATGTTACTGGAACTGTGAATGGTAATTTTGAACCTTAATCAATTTTAAACGTAAATTTTTTACAGTATAATGTACTGTTTATTCTTAAAGATGCAGGTTTTCAAATTTGAAGTAAAATATTCTTGAAAGTTGTCTTGGGAGGTGACTTTGAGATTGACATAGTTTTTCTGTTGTAAGAATTGAGCATCTCTGGTATTACCCTTGTCTGTGTACTTGGAGGCTTTTAAGATACCATTAATAATTTGTAATTTAAAGAAAATACACAAAGGATGCATGCAAATATTTTTCTTGTGTTTCTGCTCTATTTGTTTTCTTAATTAAAGTATATCCTGCTTGTTTTGTTTTGCTTATTTCAGAGAAACCCAGTGGTGATGTCTACTTATTTGGGGATAATCGGTAGAGTTCTGCTACAAAATGCAAGTTTTTTTTCGTTACTTTTGAACCAGATGGCATGTGAATTTGGTCAGGAGGTAAGGATTTTTGTCTTGGTATTTCAGCTGGATTGCATGTGGAAGTCTTGCATTCTTCTGACCTGAAAGAAGTTTTCCCTTTGTTTTCCATTCTTGCTCCTCCCCAGCCCACCTTGGAAATTGACCCTTTCCCTTTCTTTGGTCCCTCCGCTGAAAATCCCATGACAAATTTTACATGTTCCCACAATTATGTTAACAGGTCTTATAAAAAGTTTTATACAGTCTTTATTTTCTCTTCCTGCTGCATGCCATAATAAACCATATAAACCTGTTCAGTTTGCATGACAGGGTGAGCGTTTTTTCTTTGAGCCATCTTGATGGGTCTTGCAACAGGGTTAATGGCCTAATCATTCTCGAGTAAGAATGCTCTCATAGTTTCTTGCAGTATCAGGATCAGTGTGCTGTTTTCACTGATGCGGTTACTGAGGTTATTTGCTGTAAGTGTTGTTGATGAAGTGTATGTCTTTAAATAAAACTTACTAATTTTCTTACTCTTAGATGTAATATGGCTTTCAAACACATAAAGACAATTGTTTATATGTACTAGACTGTTATAGGAGAACTGTTTGAGTAATTAATTGCTCTAGATCAATGCTCTGTCCACAAACTGAATCCATTCCAAGCTTACAGGTTACAATTAATAGTGAGAGGATACCAGAGCCTAGAAGCACTGTTGCAGAAATTTTTAAGAATATCTGTTGCTTGCTACTTCTGTCAAAAGTGTATGGTGAAATTATTTTCTAAGTATGCTGAAGTACATGTAAATGAAAAGGAGAATCCTGTTTCCTGTTACAGTTGGACCAAACTCTTGGTAACATGATTGAAATGTGGGTTGATCGGATGGATAACATCACTCAGCCTGAAAGAAGAAAACTCTCTGCTTTGGCGTTGCTTTCGCTTCTGCCATCACTGAATAGGTGAGCAAATGTACGGTACCTTAAATGAGAATGCTTCAAAGGCCCTCAGGATGGTTTTTCAGCTATTTTCCTATTGTATAGAAAAAAACAACTACTCTTGGAACATTTATTGCTTCTTTTTTTGTCAAGAGACACTTAAAAAGGTAGAATTGTCATGGTATGTTTTGTTAACCTTTTAATCTGGTTTCATAGCATTATAATAACCTTTCCTCAGTTTAATGGAAAATGTCATTTCATAAAAGTGAGGAGACACTCAGTTAATTTAATTGTCTGTTCTCATAGTAATATTGAACTAGGTACTTCTTTCATCTGTGATTAATCAGTTGCTTTAGTTGGCTTCTTACTGTTTTGGTGTCCCTTCCAGGGAAGAAAGTTTGTTCAGTTCTCTTTCATGTTGTGGGTAAATCTGCGCTTTCATCCTGGTTTTCCTCTTTTGGACAGTAAATTTGAATAGTTCCTGTGAAAGGCTGTAGAACATTTTTTGCATTGTAGATTTCTGTAGCAAGCACCTTTTGCTATTATCCTTTCTTTAGCCGACGGCTTTGCTCCATAAACATTGAAACCAAAAGTTTTTAATGGAGATGCTGAATAGTGTTACACTGACTTCTAAATTGTCACTACTAGAGTTCATGTATAATATGTCTCAGTAAGATTTCAGTCCATACTTACCTTGAAATTATTCTTACCTGTTCAAAAGTCAGGAAGATAAGACTGCACGAGTTCACGTTTAGTCTGCTGAATTTCCTAAAACAGCTTTAATATTGTCTAATGGGAATTTAGATGTTGCTAACAAATTGTAAAACTATGATAGTATCTGTAAAACTGTAGAATAAGTAGTCACTGCCTGAAAAGTCAGGGAGCATTTAACGTGTTGAACTTAAAGACACTTTATTATTTTTAATGTGCACTGAAACTTTCCTTTTTTTGTCCCAGATAATCAGGACAAACACCTAACCAAAGGTGAACCAAGCAGTTGCTTTGTGAGAAAGCGCTTTTTTTTTCTCCTTCAGTAAACGTGACAATTACATTGCATATGAGTATATTCAAAATGTTCTTAAAGAGGTGTTATGTAAAATTTAAGGTGCTGACCCGCATGTATGTCCTCCTGTGAAGTTTCTTTTAAAGGGATAAAGGGAAAAAGAAGCTGCTTTAGATAACCGTGTTATTTTGAACTACCTTCAGCTGCTCCATATTTCCTTCTGTAAGAGGCAGTTATTTCTGGCAGTCCTTGACATAATAAAACCTTCTGTAAATGACAGCTTTATTTTTCAGATAGTCAAATCATTTCAGAAGGCTGCTTCTGCAGTAGAAAGTCTCTCTTTGGTGGACGTATTTAAGTGAAAGCTATAAAAATTTTACTATGTAATTGATAGACTGCCAGAGCCAAGCGTACCTTGAGACAAAATGTGTGAAACTGACTCTGTCAAGTGATTGTTCCTTCTGCTACTGAACAATGTGAGTCACTCTGGTTTTGTCATTTCATAGGACCTACATTACATATACTTGCTGCATCTTGCATCCAAAACATATTAAAAATAATTTTTTTCAAAAGCAGGCTTCTTGTGCAAATCCATTTGCAAAGTTCATGCACAAATGTTTTAAATATAGCATGGTCAGGGATGGTACCAGCAGCAAGCTCGTATTTTCAAGATTCTGCCACAGGGAAAACCGGCATGTGTACTGTCTAGTGCATCCTGAGGATTTTGCTCTTTTTGCCAGTTGCTCCCTCAAGCCTGTAGCTGGGGCTGTCCCAAGAACAAATAGTTATTTTAGAGAAAGAGAGGGAATAGATAAAAGTACTGGAGTTAAAATTAAGGTAACGCTTTCTCTTTTTTTCCCTTCAGAGTTGCTTTGTGTTCAAAATGCCAGGGAAAATATTAAGGGGTGCCATTTTTTACTCTTCCTCTAAACTGAATAATGTTACTTCATTGCGTTAAGGTACTTTCCTGGTAGTCGTCATGTTTATAACTGTACTTATACGGACTTGGGATTTTCTGCTTTCTAGGGGAAGCTAAAGCTTCCATCATTATTCATTTAAAACTAGTATGGCAAAATAATTCCGTATTTCAGATATAGTGCCTTTCACAGTGTTACAAGTAAAGGATTTTACAGCAGTTAAGAATCACTGTAGAGCTGCTATAGTTCACAGTGGTTCTTGGGCCAATAAGTTATACTACACAGGTTATAAAGTGATAGTGATCGTTTATTAGCTAAGCTTTCTTGTCTAGGCAATATCATCCAGAGATACATGAAATGACATCATAGTACCACTGCATTTTATCATGTAAGCATGTACTCATAGTTCTTCAGTCCAGCATCCTGTTTGTCTTCCTACATGCATGTACATTGTGTCAGTTTTCATAAGTTCATATTAAAGAAAGAATAATAACAACTTCCTTCCTCATTAGTGTGTTGCGGCACCTTTTCACGTAGCAGTAATTTCCTGGTATTATTTTGGGTTTTTTTTCATAACGTAAAATCTACCTAATTATTTGCATTTGCTGACAGTGTGTGGTCATTTAATTTTAATATTTTTTGTGTCTGACTGTTGTATGAATCCATATTCTTTTCCATGTTTTGTATTCTTAGTACCTGTTCACCACTTATATCTATGCCCTTGCATTTTCATTCATTTATGGAAAGTCCTGGGTACTTCATAAAATAAAGACCAATGTCTGTTAACTAAGTATGTAACAGTAGGGTAACAAGATAAAGGCAAAAAGGATAGAACCCATGAGGAAAGTGTGCATAGATTACAATGGCTGGAAAGATGAGGGGTTTTGAAAAACAGGAGAACTTGATGTTTGGTGGTGGCAAATCATACCTGAGTTATGGTGTGATGCAAGAGGTGACAACAAACTGGGTAAGTACATTCAAAAATGTCATAATTTCCTGGTCTAGTTCAGTCTGTTCCAGTTAGTCTACCATCTTAATGGCTTGCTTGGCATCCTATAGCTTCAGGAGCACTCCTCTAGTACGGTAGAGTAGATATAGGTGAGTTTTATTAGATTTGCCCTTGGTCCCCAAAACAAAGTCTGCTGAACATGGTCAAGAACAGTAGCCTAACTTTTTTTTAGGCCATTGTGAAAGAATATGGGCCCCCACAACATCAGGTGCTGAGTTTTCAGATATGCTTTTTCAGCATTCTTTGTATTTCTTGAGACCAAAGTGGGTAAAGCCACACAGCTCTTCCTTCTCGTACATGTATATACACATATATATATATATGTATGTATGTATATATGTGGAAATCTTAATCAGCTTGCTAACCATACTTTTTTTTTGCTTCCTGTAATGTCAGCATTACTGTTTTTTGGGATGTCCTTATTTTGGGAATATTTAAAGCTTTTGGGGATTTGTTTAGCAAAGCTGATTTTTTTTTATTTTATTTTTCCTTGGGACAACACAGACAATACTGGAAGATGCTTAAGAGTAATAGCAACATTGTAATTTCTAATAGGAAATGTAAACACAATTTGAAAAGCTTTTGTGTCAATGATTATCTTAGGTTGATGTTACTACCTACCTGTAAGCATAGGTAGTGCTTTGTGTTATGTTGAAATCGAAGCATCCGCCTTTTGCTGATAAGTGTTATTAATGCTGTTCCTCCCTCCTGTTCTTGAATGAGAGATGGCCAACTTTGCTTTTACTGAAAAGTCAGTGCTTTCCGAAACATTCCGCTAACCTTGGTGCTTGAGGAGACATTAATTCTTGGTGGACTTACCAGTGTAGGAATAGTGCTGCTTCAAAGGAGTCTTTCTTGGAAGTTTTATTTCCAGATGCCAGTGTTAATTTTTCCCCTTCCAGTCAAATGTCTTTGCCTGGAAAATCTGTTGTGAGGAGAAGGTTAAGACCCTGAAAGGTTTTCCAGGTTGCTTTGTTCATTTTTAATTGTTATGTAAATGAATGTCTGCTTTTTCTCACTGTGTACCATAGCTGGTATGTCAGCCAGTATGAATTCTGCCACTTAGATAATTGGCATTCTGTGAGTATAAGTATTTATGAGATGCTATTATAAATCTTCATACATTATTACAGAAGTTTTCCTACGTCTGTTGTAAAAGTTACTTTGTAGTAATTTAATTTTTCTCTCAAGAAGTTGTCTGTATGTAACATTAGGAAATGGCAAGAAAGTGCCTGGCAAAATTTCATATATTTTTCTTCAATGTAGATATGTCCTCCTTTATATAAGTCAGAATTTGTTACATAGCTAAATTGTGCATCCCCCTTTGTAGGGATGATACTCTGAAGCCATTTCCCTATCTTCTGCTCCCTTTTTTTTTTTTTTTAATTAATTCCTCTAGTCAAAGGTGTGGTCACCCAGACATCTAATTATTCTACTAGTCTTTAAATTGTGATTTTGTAGTTGTCATCCATGTTTTGCCATGGATTTGTTTAGTTTGCCTGCTAGGTAGCTGTCCATT
This sequence comes from Piaya cayana, assembly GCA_013389865.1. Taxonomy (NCBI): domain Eukaryota; kingdom Metazoa; phylum Chordata; class Aves; order Cuculiformes; family Coccyzidae; genus Piaya; species Piaya cayana. Next base: position 23,342 of record WAAB01023723.1, on the reverse strand, counting down.
TTAATTATATGCGTAAAAAATCTTTGCCCTTTGTAATGTGCAACTTACATGTTTGCAAATTAGTTACTGAATAAGCAGTGACTAAAGTATAGCATATTATTAAAAAAATGTAAAAGTCTCAAGATCGTAAGAAAATTGAAAAAAAATTAATACTGATTTGTAGCTTGTTTTCCACCTAAGTTTATACTGTGTGATTTCGGTATACCTGCTTATCTCTTTGCCCTATATCCTGTGAAATTTGAGACTGAGAGTAGCTGAGACTTTTGGTGATTTTTGTTAACAGTGCCAGACTATTGAAAGATACAAAAAATCGTTAGCAACAGAATACATGTCACTACAAGAATTTCTGCAAATAAGTATTGTCTTAATTAATGTTTCATATTCAAATAATGAGAAAGTAAAGGTTTAAAACAAAATATTGGGCTTTGATATTAAGGAATTATCCAGTGTAAAGTATGTATGTATTTTTAAGGAAGAAGTAGCTTATGTGTTTTGCATGTGGGTATTCTCTGCAATAATTTTCAGAAAATGCACTAATTGTTTATTCTCTCTCTTTTTGTAAAAATGTTAGAAGATATCAGTTGCTAATGGCAAGTGCATGCCCATCCTATTTCCTACACTAGCAGGCTGTGTGCTGCTGAAAGCTGTACAATTGGATTCAGTTTTGAATCAGTTCCTAGAAGTTGAATTATTTTTTCCAGTTGAAATTTGGAAAATTACTTTACCTGGAGTTCTTTAAACCTTCTGGTTTGAATTACATTCACATTTAGTACATTTCATATTGCTTTTATAGTTCTATCAACATTTACTAAATATTGCAGTGAATAGTAAAGGCTAAAACTGTAAATATAATTATTCTCAGCATATCACATCTGTGGATTTAATTGATGACCAGCTGTTTTACTGTTATTGTTTTGTTCAGACTTACTGCTCACTCCATGGAAGACTATATTTTTGTGAGTTTGCATGACCAATGCAGTTCATTGGTGAAGTAATTTTCTGCTAGCTGAGAAATTTACTTTAATAATTTCTCAGTGAGTTCTTGGTTTCATAAAAGCTTTCTGTCATATTGCTTTACTAGAGTAGGAAGCATTTATTTACTGAGAGGTTGTTCAAATCCTGGAAAAAGTTTCCTAGAGAGGTGGTCAGTGCCCCAGGCCTGTCAGTGTTAGATGCATTTGGAAATGCCCTTAACAATGTGCTTTTGGCCAGGCCTGGAGCAGTCAGTCATTTGGACTAGATGATTGTTGTAGGTCCCTTCCAAATGAAATAGTCTATGCTAGTCTATTCTGCACACTAAAGACATAAGATTTGTAGAAGAGAGGTGTATTTTCTTATCCTCAGTGGGAAAAATAGTTCCACAGTTGTAATTTCTTACTGCCTCCAAGCATGTTGCAAAACCTGCTTGATAATTCAATCAAAAATAATAAATGCCAAGGATAAAAAGTGAAAAAAGTTGCAAAGACAGTTTGATAATTTTGAAATAGATGTGTTTACAAATATGAATATTTAGTTCTGTGGATTTATTAAGCAGGAATGTCTTTACTGGGTTATTAATTTGGTATTACAATTTCTGTACCTACATCTCCTCTTTGTAACTGCCACTGTTTCTTTTGTGAGAATGGAATAGTACTCTAGAATTGAGAAATTTTCAGTAACTGAAGCAGTAAATCAAGATTTTCACTTAGGTAGGAAGAGGCAATATAAGAGGAATCAGCAAAATTTGAGATAATTAGAAATTTTCAGATAATCTGGATGATAATGAGAAGGAAAAGGGTTTTGAGGTCTAATAAGGTAACATTAATAAGGTGTCCACATGAGTTGTTACTGGAGGTAGGAGGGTGAAATGGGGCTAAATGTTAAGGTATATGCTACCCAAGCAGTAGGTTAGTAGCTGAATTACCCTGAATTACAGTCATATCTGAAGAATTATGTGGGCAGAAGGTGGTAGGTATTCAAAAACAGAACAAGAAGGTTGTATTATAACCCATCTGTAGAAAGTTAAAGCACAAGGGAGAAAGACCAGCAAAGGAAGTACTTTTTAAATACACAGGGGGACAGTAACAGATAGTTTCACTCTTATAAGCTCAAAAAAATAACTGCAGTTCTAAAAATTGATTTTCCTGTGTTTTGTGAGCTTTCGTATGATTTTGTAGTGAGTATGAGAATGAAATTTCTCTTTAAAAATTGGTTTTAATACATTTTAAAGATGGGTAAGTTTAGAATTTGTTTCTTAACTTGTTGCATGCTTTCCTACTACCCATAAGTTGGAATTGGGTGGCTATTTTCATACTAGATAGTATTCATAAGCAGAATTATATTGACTTTAACATAACATGGATCAGTGAGAAAATAGAGGTGATTTGCAAAGGCTGTACTTTAGTACAGTGTGTATATGCTCTTCCAGTTACTTCAACCTATCATTTTATGCAGAATTTGGCAAATTACTGTTGCACAGGCTTCATGCTTGTACTGACATTGTTGAACTAGATTTTAATATGTTAAAAAGAAATGGTAGCTTTATCAATGTTAGCACATTAAGATAAAATTAACTTCAGAACTGAAAAATAATTTTCTCTGCCATGTGAAGCTGTGTTCGCATGTAAACCTGGTATTTCTATCATGGAAGGACAAAACTTGCAGCGAATAAAATATTCCACTATTGTAGATGCCTAGTCTTGTTTGAAAGAAGTGTTTGGGAAGGGTCCTGTGGAAGTGCTTTCCTTACAGTTTTCAACTAGTAATGAATGTTATTAATTATAAGCCAGCCTGAGATATGCTGATCCAAGTTGTAAGTGTATCCCAGTCTTTTTTTTTTTTTTTAACATTTCTTCTATAAACAGTATCAGTTGTGTGGCATGTTACTTTACATATTCTTAACAGATACTGCTTTCAGGTACTTTAACAGTATGGGCTGTTAATGAAGCAATACCAGGAAATTACCATCCAATTGGATCTGCAGGCTTCCAGATGCTGTATTTAGAAAGTGCAAGACAGAACTTTTTTCAGATTTCCTAGTACAAATTGAAAGTAGCTATGACCTGAACTGTGATTTTTCTTCCCTATTTTGTACGTGGAATCTGAGAATCTGAACAGTCAGTCATGTATTCGAACTACACTGTCAGCCAGGATTCAAGCAAAATTTTAATAAATATTGATAAGGTACTTTTAATATAAGACCACAGAGACATTCAGCAACTTTCCAGGCATTGGCTTTCATTTATCTGGCCTCTACTCCACTGTTTTTTCTAAATTTCCATGCTATCTGGTATCCCATGAACCTTCAGCAATTCCTTCAGTCTTTCTAAATATGTTATTTCCGGCATTTTGCAAAAAGGGAGATTTATTAACATTTGTCTTGTAAGCCTCCTTTTCAGATTGGGACCTGCTTCTTTTAGCTCTGTTGGGGTTGTTTCATCTGGCGCATACTGGAAAAAACATTTTTAATTATTTCTTTACCTAAGTAAATATTGGTGAAAATAACTATAGGTATTGAAGCTTAGGTAGCAGGTAGTTTCATATTTGAAGTGCCTTTTCATTTTTGGTTAATTGCTGTTACTCCCCTCACCTGACTGTATTTGACTTGGATAATCTTTTTTAATTACTGTTCACTCCTCTATATCTGGGATACTTCATCATCATTCTGGTAGATGTTCAAAACTATACAATGTTTTCTCTCTAAGCTAAAGATTTGCCAGTTTATTTTACTTTCCTTTACATCAAAAATTATGCCAAATACTGTTAAAATGTGAAGATAAATAGTTAAATCTAAAGAACAATTGGATTTCCTATTGGTATAATGGTCTGAGGGAAAAAAAAAAAGAACCAAATGCAGCTAAGGTCTGGATTGTAACGGATATGGACTTTATCTGAAGTAGCCCATGGACCAGTTTTACTGGTCCTGATGATTTTTTTTCTTTTGGCTAGATATTGCAAGAGTTACTGACTCTTACAGAATTGGAGGTCATTAGTTGTCTTTTTTCTTCCCCTAATGTTCCCCTTCATCTAGGAAACTATAGCCAGCTCAAGCTGAAAAATTAAAGGAGTATCTCTCTTGATATTGAGTGGTTTATGGATTTCAAACATAAGCCAGTTATGTGTGATCAAACCCAGTTTTTGAAAACTCCTGGGTGTTAAGATTCTTTTGGCAGAAGAAAACCTCTTCAAAACCGTGTCCTTGTCTATTCTGCTTCCTTTACTCATATGCTTTATGCATTTTGTCTTGGATTATAAGGGAGAAAGAATTTTTTTTTTTTTTGTATGATATGTTGCTCCTTATATGAGCTGCTTCTTATGTGAGATCATTGTGGCTGAAGTGACTTGATTTGTGTCTCTTCCTTGGCTATAGCAACTGATGGGCTTTGTCATTATCCTTTTGCTGAAGGGAAGGTCTTGTTACACTGTAAATTGCAATTTTATTGCTACATTGCTATTTGTAGGCTTAATCTCCAAGTTACAATCTCATTTTATTGTTTCTCCTTTCCCCCTGTGATGTGAATAAATTTGCAGGTATTTAGTCCCTGTGGTGGATAAGCTGAGGATGAAATCTCTGGTACTTAAGCAAGGAGGGTATTTATAGCACACATTTACACTAAGTGTTAATCTGCACAAATGACACTGCAGGAAATGAAAGCCATGGACCAATGATGTGACTGTCAGAATATGTAGTCCTCTGTGGATAAGTTTGCTTTAAAAAAGTGTCCTAGAGTGAGACTTAAGGTGCCTGGATCATGTCTGAAATAACAAGTATACAGCATGGGCTAAGACTTCTGGGCTTCTGTAGGATGATAGGCAGGGAGTGCCTTGCTGGAGATGAAGGAGGAGGCACTGGGGCTCTGCCCTCTCCACCCCTGTCTTCTCCCTCTCTGCTGTGCCACTGGACAGTCTGAATGTGTGTGCGTGTGGTGGCAGTAGTTTGGCTCTGCAGACAGAGAGCAGTGTGAGTGTTGCTGTTGATATAAAACCTTCAAAATGGATTTAAAGATAATGCAATAGTACTGTTTCAGTATAAAGTATACATACTTGTAAGTTATAACTAACTTAGATAAAACTCTTTTCAGCTCTGCTAATTAAAAACAGTAGTTCAAAAAAACCCCCAAACCAGCAACAGTTAGAAATTTAAGATAGTTCTTGGTTTTCTAGAAACAAATTATAGAGATTTCCTTTCCAACAATACTTCTGAAGCACAGATAAAATGGCTTCCTGTCCCAGGGTTTCCTGTATCCATGGAAACCTGACTTTAACCACTTCTTTCTTAGTTTCCTGCAAGTCCTAGGACAAAATGTGAGAGCTCTAGTATGCAGCAAGACTGCTTTTACAAAGATTTCATAAATGAGTATAGTCTGTCAGCTTGTAACTTAACAGCAAAACAGCAAAATAACAGAAATGGTGAACTTCAGATTTGGGGTAAGGAATTGTTTTATTTATTTTGAATGAAACTCAGCTTTATAAAAGTAAAATTGAAATTTTAGATGAGACGCCAATGAGAGGAAACTTGTTTCCAGTTGGCTTTTCTATGTAGATGCTATTGAAACGTTTCCTAGTAATTTTTAACTATAATAAATAGTTAATAAACAATATTTTTAATTTACTAGAAACTGTTATTTTGGCAGCTTAGTCACTTTTATGCTGCAACCGGTTAAATATTTTCTGACTAGGTTGACAGTACATTTGCTTCATTGTTCCTTTACTTTGAAATGTTTTCAGTATAGTTTAAACACTTACTAATTTTTATTCTGCTTATTTGGCATGAAAGGAGAATATGCAAAACACCAATCTTGAAAGCAGTGCTTATATTTTAAAGACAGTACACATAGAATCCTTAAACTTTTGATTTAAAAATATTTATAAATTTCTTTTTATCTTTACTAGTGAAGTCAGAGATGATTGAGAAGGCCAGAGGCAGGGATATGTGTGGTCTGCGAAGTTCTCCACCCTGCCCGGGAGGATTCCTGTATATCCTGAAGTGTTTTCTTTTGTTGCTGCTCCAGAAGGAGGCTCTTGGCTGCCCAGCTGCTTGCCAGTTGTGTGCAGGGAGACAAGTTAGCTGTCGTAATTCAGGGCTTTCAAACATTCCATGGAACTTTCCAAAAACTACAATTGTTATGTACCTCAGTGGCAATAATATAACGCATGTCACTCCAAATGAACTAAGAGGCCTTCAGAATCTTGCTGCACTCTATATGGACAACTCTAGTATTTTGTATGTACACCCAAAAGCTTTTGTGGGACTCCCGAAACTGTGCTACTTGCATCTAAATAACAATAACATTAAACGCCTGGATCCAGGAATATTTGAAGGTCTTTCCAGTCTTCATTGTTTATACCTTCAGAATAATCAAATAGCATTTCTTCCCAGAGGATTATTTAGTGATCTCCTTTCTGTTAGATATTTAACACTTCAAAGAAATCGTCTTAGTGTCCTTGGAAGTGGGACTTTTTTGGGAATGATAAATCTCCAGACGCTTAACCTAGCCAATAATAAGATTTCACGGATATCAGATTCAGCATTTTGTCATCTTGAAAACCTTGCATATTTGTACCTTGAAGGTAACAACTTAACACTTGTACCATCGAATGCTATTGGAAAGCTCAGAAATCTTGAAAGACTCTCTTTGTCTCACAATCCCATTGGATCAATACATCCTTTTGCATTTAAAGGACTTAACAAGCTTGGATATCTGTCTTTAAGAAGTGTAAAGCTGAAATGTATTGCTGTAAATGGATTTTTTGGATTAAACAACCTTAGCCAGTTAATCTTAAGTAATAATGATTTAGAAAATCTAAATTCTAGTACTTTTACTTTTTTGAACAACTTAACATATCTGCAGCTAGACAGAAATAAAATAACAAGTATTGGTGATGGTACCTTTGAAAAAATGGGACAGTCACTTAAAATACTAAGTTTAGCATTCAATAATATTGCAGAGTTACGGCCTGAAGTGCTCAAGCCCTTAGTGTCTTTAACTCACATACAGGTAAATTATAATCCTTGGAACTGCAGCTGCAAAATGCTTGGGTTACTTAATTGGCTGGTGTTGTCTCCTATTTCTGTAAAAATTCATTGTCATAATCCCCCGAGTGTGCATGGCAGACCTCTGCATTACATTAAGTGGACTCAGTTTGCAAACTGCAGTAGTCCTACTGCCAGCCCAGAAACAGCCTGGAGTCTGGGATCTATAAGTGTCCATCACCGTGCTACTACTTTGCTGATGGCGTGGCATAAGGCAAACAAGCACCATGTGTTTGAACAATTTAAACAGTTGGTCAGCGCAGAAACTAAATACGCTGCTATCTGGGAAGGAACTACAACTACGTCTGCTAACCCATTGCACTCTGAAGAAAATGCTGCTGAAGTTCCATCACAGGCAACTACAGTGTTATCAACATTACCAATGCAAATACCAGCACAGATTATACCTGTTAACAGAACCATAGAAGAAAAAGGGTTATTTCCAACGGATACTACTCCTGTATCATTAAAAACATCCCTATTTTGTACACAACAGGTTGAAAAGCTGAGTCAGGCTTTTGACATTTTACTAGCCTTTTTCATTCTATCTTGTGCAGTGATCCTGTTCTTAATCTGTAAAATTGTTCGGTTTAGGCAGAAGCTAAAGGTGTTGGAAAACTCGGGGGAAAAAAGAATAGAATATTATGGTTTTTATCAACCTGGCAGATACAACATAACTGACCCAGTGCAGTCTCTAACTCAGAATTCAATGAGGCATTCAGAGCTGGACCAAATTAGGCTGATCAAGCAAACAGCATCCGAAAGTCAGGCACAGGTCATATTGTTTGAACATTCATCACTGTAATTTCTCTCATTTGATTTGATGTTACCATTATTGTGATCTGAAATACCAAGAAATCAAGAACTCAATTTTCTGAAATACCTTCACTTATTAAAATGGACCAGTTGATAGAATTGTGTTAAAGAGTGTAATTTGCATTCTGCATCATAATTTGCTTCCTGAATGCTTTTAAGTTTATTGATGTTTATTAGATATCATTTAAACTGAGCATGAATAGGTATATTGTACTCTCTCTCTGTTGTAGGAATCTTTCACCTATAACTGAAGTATATCTGCAGTATAAAGTACACATTTTTTTTTTATTACGCAGTATTTTATGGTTTAATTTTCTATAGAAATTCCGTAACTAGCTTGAAGCAAGCAAAACATCATTTTTTAGCAGGATCATGGAGTCAGGAAATCTGTGGGGATTTAAAAAGTGCAATGCTTCATTTATTAATTGTAATACTGTTTCTACTCTGCCTCTGTTAATCATCACAGTGGGAAAAAAGAGTGAGTATATTTACATCTAGCAAGTTTGAACTCTCAAGAAAAAGAAAATAAAATTATACAAATTTTATTCCTACTTATGACATTTTAATATACAAGGTTGTGTGTTCAGTCTGCTTAATGAATGTATTAAAATGAATTTTTTGTTAGTGTCTTCATTTTATGATAATACCTCAGACTGGAGTTAACAGGGAAGCTAAGTTTCTTTTGGGTTGAAAAAATGTCCAAATTTAATGTGTCTAGGGTAACAGAGCTGCTTAGTTATTGTCAATAAAAGATACTTTGTCATCTATATAGAAATAGTTTGAGAGAGATTTTGCATAGAAAAATATAAATAAATATGTATACTCCACTTTAAATGCGTAATTCTACTGTATATTTGGAAGTGTGAGGTCAAAGTACATTTTCTTAGTGAAGACCTCATTTTGGGCTTTATTCCAGGATCCAGCCTGGAAACTGGTGCTTTTTCCAATTCAGGGCAAGCTAGGTTAATCAAGTTTTCATTGCTAGAAATGCTACTGTGTGTTTGTTAGAGAGGAATTTGTGAAAGTGAGCGAAGTTTGAGACTGAGCAAACCTAGTTTTCAAAGGAATCTGATAGGGAGGAGCTTTAGTAGTTTAGGCTCTGATTTCCACAGCTGCTCTCTACAGAAGGGTACAAGATGTTCCCTCTTAAGGTGTGTCTTTTCCACTGACAAGCTGCTGGAGGAGTTGTTTGCCAGGTATGAGTCTTACCATCTGTAGTGAAGGAGTGTGAAAGGAAACACATGCTGCCAGAGCCAATGTGCAAACCAGGAGTTGGAGTTGGAGCGGTTGGAAGACATCCGTGGGAGTGGAGTCATCCTCTAATATCCAGCTTGCCGACAATTCAGATAAGACTGGCAAGGAATTGAGAGATTCATGATGCAGTTGTGGGAGAAATAATTTTCTTTTGTAGTTGACAGCTTTTGTGATTAAATGTTCACACTAAGAAAGAAATCCTTTCATGTATATGTGTGGTTCATGTCTAACTATTAAAATCATAAGTGAATATACTGGAAGACTTGCTTGAGTCTTGCTACGGTTGTCAGGCTTAGAGCCAGTTATAGGACTACCCTGGAAATGTTGGTTTAGCTGCTGCGTTACTGTTCTAGGGGCTGATTAGCACTGTGCAGCTCCTAAGATGGAGGAGATGGTGGGAGAAAGTGTGGAACCATCATGTACACTGCTCATAGTATGTGCAAAATAATCTTCACTTGTCCTAGTCCACCTCTTTCCTTGGGTAATGATATAAGAATGGAGAATTAATTAATCTCAAATATTCTGTACACTAATTAAGATACTAGATTAAGCTTTTCCCTTTTTTGGTGTTTATTGCATCACCCTGATGAGTGTAGAAAAGCAGAAAGGAATTCCTCTTCCTTTTGATCTCTAAAAAAGCATGTTTCCCCATGCAGTGTTTTCCCGCTCTTTCTGAAAGGATGAGGAAGATGGATAGGAGATATGGGGACCATTTTATTTAAACACCCCTAAAAAAACTATCATTGTAAATACTTTATTAAGCTGGCAATAAAGATTTATTTACATATGTATTACATGCGTACATACATTACATATATAGTTGAAATCCAAATTCTTAATTTTTGCACAAAACCTCAGGATAAGTATGTTGGATAGACAACTGAGTGAGGGAAAAAAATTATTACTTTTTTCAGAACAGATGTGGTCTGGTTTTTTTCCTTTGCAAAGCTTTTATTCTTTGATCTGACAAATTATGCAAACCTTAAATAATGGATTTGAGATTGTTCTAGTATAAGCTGCTGTTTGCTACATTTTGTTTTCATTATAGGCAAGGTAAATTTTATTTAAAGACAGCATAAAAGCTTCTTTTGAAATAAAAAATGTTTGTAATAAAAATAATGTTAATGTGTGCTAATTGTATCTTTGAACCCGGGTTCTGGAGAGGTTTAGATTAGTGATGCATTTATATTACTACTGAACTTTAAATGAAGTTTCTTTTTTCCAAAGCACAATGAGTTTATAGTGTCTTTATCTTTCACTAGCATGTGTCTTGTGTTCTAAAAATAGTTACATTGTTTAATGATTGCATAATTGGAAAACATTTCAATGAGTGTATGGTAGGAATAAACTTCATAAAGGGAAGAAGAGGGGGGAGGAAGAGAAGGTATTATCTTTACTGAAAGCTGCAGTCAACAGTTGCTCCATTTTGAAAGGCCTGCATTTTTTAGCTTTGCTTTCCTCAAAAAAGAAAAAGAAAAATTACCGTGGATTTTGTCTTTTGTTGAAGAAAGTAGTAAAATAGTATTCCTTATTTATGCTATAAAGTAAAAATACTCTCTCCAAGTAGAGAAATTAATCCTTTCTCTTTGTGTTGGAGCTAAATATCAAGAACCATATTTTTGGCCTCCAACTACTACCCTTCATTTCTTCTGGATGTACTGCATCTCCTCAGAAAGACAAGTTATGGAAATGGGACTCCCTGTGTGCTCCAACTATCAATCTCAAAGCTTGAAAAAAACCCCATAATGTTAATGACCACCATACATACACTATTTATTTACCTGTTGGGTAAGCAAAGTACCTCCCTGAATAGGTTAACTGTAATTAGTCCTGGAGATAATGAAAAGGCTACGCCTTCACTGGGTCAAACACCTTGCTGCTCCTTCCCTGTAAAAAGTTTCTGCGGCAGTTAAGGATACTTCATGAATCTTGGAAGGGAGAAATACAACTACTAGATAATGGATAGCAACCTGTATTATTAATTAAATATAGCCTACATGCAGGGCATAGTTTGCTTTTCCAAGGTGCAGAGTGTTTGTGTTTGTTCTTGATTGAATGCCCCATGTCCTCTATTACCGTGAAGCTGAGGATGTCTGTTTCCTTTCTCACGTTGGAAAATATTAACAACATTAATGACATTTTCATGTTTCTAAAAAACGATGAGGCAAAAGGGCTTTAATGGGAGTTGTGCTGGGTAGGAACCTCTGACTAGAGTGAAGAAATTTTCTTTGTCTCTGGGGGCTCGTTCTGCAGTCTGTTAAGTGTTTTCTTAGTGGTGATGTGTGGTTGATAATCTGCTTTCTGCTTGCAGAAACCCACAGACACTTTGTCTCACAGTGTATAAAACTTTACTCTTCTGAATGAGATGGGGAAGCTTTTTTCCAGGGAGAAAGTCTTTTGAAATACATACTTGAAAATGATGGTAAAAATAGGCCAGACTGAAAGAAAATTGTGTCATTTTTCATTTTGTGGAATTTGCGAGTGTTATGTTTTGTTATACAAAATATAGTTCAGGTCCTGGCATTGAACAGTAGGTGAAAAAAAAAGGAGCAAAGATAGTCCTTTGAAAACAAAATAATTGTGAATTGAATCTTAATCTTATAAAACAAATATTAAAGAAGTATTTTATATGCTTACTTTTATAACTTGATACACATTTTTCCAAAGCACTCATCTCTATGTAAGGTCTCTGTCATATTTGTAGAATTTTGTTATATATCTGACAAAGTAATTCAAATGTAATGGAGCTACAGTTTTTCCTTTTTTTTCCTTCATTTATTTGTCGCAATAAGAAAAGGGAGTGGAAGAGTACTATGAAATAGATTTGTTTATGTTGAAACATAAGGGATCAATCTACAATACATTAACTTTGTATTCAGTACCTTTACACATGTGTAGAATATGTATACTTATCCCTACTAGACAGCAGTAGCATCTTCAGGAAAAAAATTCTGAACAGGGAGTAATAAAGTACTTAGATCAATGACCGTCCTAGTGGCCATCATCAGTTAGGCTGTTTCTGTTTCTTTGCTACTTGTAGCTGGTATTTTTGCTTGAGATGAATGTCTTTTCACTTGCAGTATGTCTTTCCTTTTGTGTGGTTTGCAGAGTAGTTCACATGCACTGAAGTCCTGCAATAGCACATCTCCAGCATTAGACATAGAGTAGCAGGAAATTCAGTGGAAACAGTAATCAGCTGCTTTCCATTAACTAGGAGGTGGTGGCACCTGCGTTTTCCATCATGGGGAGATTATGATTCTGTGCCATTATCCCACAGGACCATCAATTCTCAAGGCAAGGGCAAGTGTCATTTTGGGCGTTGTCTGGGATATCCAATCTGGCCCTAAGCTTATGCTGGTGAAAGGTGCTTACCTATTTAAAGTACTGAATGGTGCTTGCCAGCCCTTTGCAGTTGTCTTAAATAGCCTCATATTTCAGATGGCAGGAGGTGCCTGTGTTTAAGCAGAGAGATCCTATTCCACTTTTCTCTCTGTGGTCAGGAAAGCGGTGTTTGTGCAGAAGTGAGCATAGTTATTTTTTACCTTCTATGGGGAGTCATTTAGCTGCCTAGGAGGGCAAAGAAATACTCATAAGCAAAACAGAAAACAACAGGGTAGTATTCTGTTTTCAGAAACTGCCCTTTGCGCTCAAGGGTTTGTGTGTAGATTTTGCATTGAATAGTAATGGGAGAAAATGTGTTGATGTGTTAAGAACAGATTCCGAGACTCTGACCCCTTTGCTTGCAGGACCATGTCCTCACCACTCACTTCTTGAGTCCTGTGCTAACAAATTTTTCCTTTTATTTCATTTGCAATTATTTCTAAGTTTTCAGCAGTGGCATGTGAAGTTTTATTTTCTGCACATTTCTTGCACATTTTTAAGCCTTTATGTAATTAAAAAAAAATTTATCTGCTTAATAGCCTGTTTAGCTAAGCACTAAGTAATGAAAATACTGCTTAGTAAGTGTGCTCTACAGTTACTGAGCAGATTTCCTGTTTAGTTCCTTTATCTAAGTCACTTTCCTGTTCTTTTCCAATGTCATCCAAGATAAATTTTGTTCTTTTCCAGTGCTATCCAAGATAAATTTTGTGGTATCATCAACATTTCAGTGGAAGGGCTGCATGATGTTATGTCTGAAGATCCTGAAACTGGAACATACAAAGAGTAAGTGGAAAATCTAATTTATTTTTGTGGATTTAGCAGTAGCAGTACTGTTTTACTTATAATGTTTTGATTGGAACAATCTGTAGGTCAATTAAGTCACACTCTTAAGAGTCCTGTTTTCACAAGAGTGAATGTTTCAGAAGGAATTTTTGATCCTAAGAAAAAGTAAATTTAAGGAGGGGAGGGAGGGTTTAAAATGGTAGTTGGTATAATTCTGTATTGTTTATCAAGTTATCTACTAAATGATGTCTTGAAGTGTTCATATGCTTAATTTGGTTTTTTGCTCTCTTGACCTTTACATCTAAAGTTACAATCCAATGAGTTGTTTGTTGACAGGGCGGTGGCTCAGAGCCTTTGAGTGTGACATCTGGAGTTTAAGTAGCTCAGCCTCATTGAGTGAACCTAGTGAACAATACGTCACAGCCTGGAGAACCTGAAAACTTATCCCACAAGGACAATTTTCCCCATTTAGTTGTTCCCCTCAGAGTACACTGCTACACAGTGTCACACTCACTCCCCTCCTGCTGACTCACAGGTTACTGGTATTTCATTTCATCAATGATGGAAAAGTAAAACAAACCTGAATTATAGGGGGTTTTTTTAGGACAGAGGTTTTAATATTGTTATTTCTCTGTAATGATGACACAGAGTGATGGAGAGTTGTAAGACATTAAAAACAGGTGCTCTGCAAGGTGTCTTTACAGACACTGTGTTCTAATAGCAGTATTTACTGGATGCTAGGAATCATACATTTTCTAACTTCCAGATAATTACCTGGTGGTAGAACAGACTGTATCTGAACTAATTAATTAATTGCTTAAGGAGAAGTTTGCTGAAGCCAGCTGGTACAGAACAACCTGCATGCAATCTATTAAAGTTTTTGTCCACCTGAAACAGCTGATATGCACAGAAGTATGTGCTGAGAATGGTCTGCACTCCTGCTGAGTCTGAACTGCAAGAATTGCTTGCAAAAGTAAAGTTTTTCTTTTTCCCCTAACTCTCCATATAGAAGCTATGACTCCAAAGTCTGGAATGTGCTTTGACACTGTCTTCCTTTTACTATTGGAGACAATGTCCCAAAAGTCCCTTCTGTTTCTAAATATGTTGCTTTGCCAGTACTTGTTAAAAAGAGAAGCAAGTAAAACTTCGTCCTAGTTAATTTTATATTTTAAGCTGGAAGACTTGCAGAAATTGTCTCTGTACTTTTCCAAACTCTGGATGTTGTTTTTTGCTTTAGAAAATGTAGATGCTGAACCAGGGACGTATTTCTGTTGACAAGTACTGAATAGACTGAAAGTTTGAGATTTGTGCTATACATTGCAATGTCATGTGAAATTAAATGAAGTGAGAGCACTGATCTGGAGTTGTGTGCACTATATTGGCTCATCAGGTTGAAGAAGAATGACTTAAGCCTGAATTAGTTCAGAAACAAAGCAGTGTATTTCACTGATTATGTAATATCTGATTAGTGTAGTGCAGAGACTGAAACGACATGCATGTTTAGCATAGGAAGATCAAGGCTGAAGCAGTATAGAACTGCATCCACTAAAGGACAGATAGGGCATAAACATGCACTGGGATAACAGTACAAATTAAAATACATTGTTAGCTGAAATATGTTTAAACTGGAAATCTGAAGAAACTGTTGTAGTTAGAGCAGTGAGATTTTGGAAGAGCCTTTCCAAACGCAAATGCAGAGATAAAAGTCTCCCTGGTTCTTAGATGGAATTTTTATCTGGTTATGAAAAGTATGACACGCTGCCCTGTGTTAGAATACAAAGGGATTACACTTATATGGGTTTCCTTGCAGCGGCATTTTGCATTGTAATGATGGCTAAAAGAAAGCTTTAAAGACCTCAGACTTTCTGGAAAGGACTGCATTCGGTTGGTCTAGTCGTGTGTCAAAATATACATGTTTTTCCAGTTTTGCCATCTTCCCTTTTTTAAAATTCACTCCTCTCCTAGTTTTTTTAGTTACATTTTGTGGTATCTAAAATTTATCAAGGTCTGAAAAGGTTCGTTCAATCTTGTATATTTTGACAATTGACATAATTTCTTCTCCGTTTTCTTCAATAAAGTGAGTTGCAAGAAGTCATGCCATTTATGAGGACAGGATACATGAGATTCGCTGTTATTGAAAAGCTAATCCCTTGGCTGGAAATGGCCTCTGTGGTACCATTTGACCTTACTGCTGTACTGCTTAACTAGCATTCTGTGTGGCTATAAACACATGTTAACAGAAAACAATGTATAAACAGAGTAAATCAGAGCATTTTCACATAAAATCACAATCTGTTTTAAGTTTACTAATTTTAAAACAAGTTATTCAACTGAGCTGTAGGGACATTTCACCTTTCAGTGAAAGATGTACAAAGATGTACAGTATTAAAGATGTACAGTAGTACAGGGCTGGAAATGAGCAATAGCGTGTGTCTGTCTTGGTGCTTTGTAATGTGGATTTTTTTTATCCTTCTTGCCATAAAACATACCTAATGCAGGTTGTTGTCACCTGAGTGATTTTTAAATCCTTCTGGTTTTAAAAAAGCAGATATTCTAGGGAAAAAAAATTGAAATTGTGGAATGTTTATGTATTCTTCCAATTCAGAGAAGGTAAAGTGAATGGAAACCATGTTTGCTATATCATTGCTTTCATCAATTTCTTTCTAAATTCCATTCAAACTGTTTCAAGAGAAGCAAGATGATTTTTTCATATTTTCTGGTTTTATGCCTACTACAAATATAAGAGTTAAAATGTGGCTGTTGCTTGTGTGTATTGGTATCTATAAGCTGAGGGTGGATATAAACAAAAATAAAAATTTTAAAAGGCTTTACCTGCCTAGAATCATAGAATCACCAGGTTGGAAGAGACCCACTGGATCATCGAGTCCAACCATTCCCATCAAACACTAAACCATGCCCCTCAGTACCTCATCCACCCGCACCTTAAACACCTCCAGGGAAGGCGAGTCAACCACCTCCCTGGGCAGCCTGTTCCAGTGCCCAATGACCCTTTCAGTGAAGAATGGGCAGAGCTTGAGACCATTCCCTCTAGTCCTGTCCCCTGTTACTTGGGAAGAGAGGCCAGCTCCCTCCTCTCTACAACCTTCATTCAGGTAGCAGTAAGGTCTCCCCTCAGTCTCCTCTTGTGCAGGCTAAGCAACCCCAGCTCTCTCAGTCACTCTTCCTAACACTTATTCTCCAGCCCCTTCACCAGCTTCATTGCTCTTCTCTGGACTCACTCCAGACTCCTAACATTCTTCTTGAGGTGAGGGGCCCAGAACTGCACACAGGATTCAAGGAGTGNCTCCAGCAGATCCACACTTCCACCCAGCTTAGTGTCATCTGCAAACTTGCTAAGGGTACACTTGATGCCTTCATCCAGGTCATTGATGAAGACATTGAAGAGGGCTGGACCCAGCACTGAGCCCTGGGGAATCCCACTTGTCACTGGCCTCCAGCTGGAGTTAACTCCATTTAGCACAACTCTCTGGGCCCAGTCATTCAACCAGTTTTCCACCCAGGAGAGTCTGGACTTTTCCAGTCCAGAGGCTAGAAAATGTTCTTTAAATAAATGACTGTAGAATCTAACTATTTGCTGTCCACTGGAAATGTTACTGTTCACTGTCTTGCTTATTTTAGTATATAGAACCAATAGCAGGGACCATATTAGTTTTCAGTTCCTTTTCTTAAAGATCCCACAGGAGGAAAACATGAGTGCAGTGAGAAGGCTTTGCTATTTTTTTTTCTATGTATTGCTTTGATTTACGTGTTGATAAAATTCAGAGCGCTTGTATAGTACTTCCTTGGAAAGACTGGGAATTCTTAATTAAAAACAGTGGGATTTTATACTTTAATTTTTTGAAACTCACGTAGTCTGTTTTCTATACGCAGAAATGCATTTTTAAGCCAGAACTTGAGCTAAAATATTGAAGGTATCTGAGACTGTTACATGAATACATGGATTGAGGCTTCTTTAAATTCACTGTTTGCAGAAAAACTGACTTGCTCACAGATTGTCTGACTTTCATCAAACTCCCTCATATTTGTCCTGTGTTTTTAAAAGTGTTTCATAACAGTTGTTAATGATAACGTATGTTAAAACTATTCTTATTCCCATTCTTAGCTGCATGTTGATAACTCATTTTGAAGAGCCCAAAGTTACAGAAGACGAGGAACCTCCCACAGAACAAGACAAAAGGAAAAAATTGGTAGGTTTTAGATCTGTTATTCAATTATAGAACTGATTATGTGATTCAGTTCTGTCAGACTAAAGTCCTTTGCTTTAGAGTTTGATTCATTTATTGTTCTTGGAAAATGAATCGAAAAAGAAAAATGCTTTGGTGACAAACCTTGCACCCACTACGCTTATGCTTCTACTTTTGATTCTTGAAAAATGTTGTCAAAATAAACATAATCTGTTCACAAAATCTGGACATTGTAGTACTAGAGATATTTCAAAAACGGTTTATTGAGAAACACATGGAGCTAAAGCTTGCTGAGATGTTGTGGCAGGCCAAATTCCTTATATTTAAAACAGTCATTGTCATAGTGGATTATCCTTAATGAATCCTTAATGAAATAATAAAAATAAAGAATCCTTAATGAAGAACATCAGTTTAGTTGAAGATGTCTGGATTAGGTACCATGAAATTGTGCAGTTTTTGTCCAATCTAATCTGTGACTGTTCCATAACTTAAAGTATTTTTGTAAGAGTTGAGGGAAACTGGTTCTTCACACAGAAAACTACAGTATACAAGTGCTGTGGAGTACAAGAGTCTGAACTGCTTGGCATTGACTAGTAGGAAAACATGGAATTGGGTGGTTGAGTACATGTGTATAGTCATACCATGCATTTGCTTTAACTGAGCTACATGTATCGAAAAGAATACTTGTGGACAGCCCTTTAGTACTTTACTTTTTATTTTAGCAATGGAAAAGAGTTTGGATGGCTTGTATTAGCTTTCAGTTTGGAGATTTTTTTCCAAGCCACCTGGATCCTTTTAGTTTGTTAGTAGGGTTTTCTTTTAAGTATTAATCACTATATATTTCCTCTTTAAAAATAGGAAAATTATGCAAAAACTCTTACTTATTCTTCTTCTGTTACTAATACCATATGAGAAATTCCTAGTGTCTTGCAATTTCAGTTCTAAATAAAACACAGAAATATTATTTTCCATAGTCCTTAAAAATGTATTACATCTATCATTCAGTTCCTTTTAAAGGAATCTTTATACTCTGTTAAGCTTGGTTAAATTTCCTTCCAGCTTGAAGACTTAAATTAGATTTTAGATGTTTGTTGCAGAATGGTAGTGTTTAGTGATTTTTGGATAATCTCTGACATACATACAGGTATGTATGTATCTTTATCAATTGGGATTGATACATCTGTTTATCGGTGGGGGGGGATACATTCAATTTGTTAATAGGATTTAAAAAATGAAAGTAAACTTAAATCTAAAGTACTTTTAATATTATTAGTTTTCTTTGAGTATGCTCAAATTTTATGTCACTCTTGCTAAAGCTTTAATAATGAAATTCTTTTGCAAAAATTCTTTTAAATTTTCAGTTACTGTTTAAATTCGTAAATACATATCAAAATTATTAGACTTGTTAGATTTACTGTTGACTACCGTCAATGGAGATATATCAGTTAACATAAAAAATAGGGTGTATTTGTTTGTGACCTCTGTAATTTTTCCCTTTTAAATGGTGCAGCGTAACCAGTACAGTGGTGATGAACACAGGCATGAGGGAACTGTTCTGGGGTTGCATGCAATATAGAGTCCATGGCTGTTTAAATAAAGATAAATGGCTGTGCCTTGGAAAGGAGGAAGCAGACTGATAAGTACATGACAATGCACATTTTGATTTAAATGGGAAATATGTCTTCACTTACATGTCACTTTCCATTTTATCTTTATGGAATTGATTGTTTCTCAACTAGTCTTCAATGTTCACTTTATTTCTTTGGAAGGTTTGCACACAATACTGTCACACATGGACATCAAAGCCTCATTTTCCTTTCGGATCTTATAATCTAGGTGTAATTACTTCCACTGGTACTGTGCTGTCTGGATTCCTGAGCACTACGAAAATCCTTTGTTTTCTCCTTTCAGTCCTCTTTTTTAAGAATAGCTGTCTATTTCACTTTTCTTATTCCCATATTTAGTCAATTATTTCTGATATTTCAGACTTGAGCCTTCCATACTGTCTTTTTTCAGCTAACTCAGTATTCACTGTATTTTTATTCTTTTCTATGCAATTTCTCACAAGAGTTTAAGTTAACTCTCATAGTTATGACCATCCGCTATAAATTAATCCTGAATCCTAGCCAAAAGCGCTCATTACAAATTTTTGTGGATGGTGCAGTAATTGAGACTTGCCTGTTCTCACAGCTGTTAATTTCAAAATGATTAGGCTCATTTGGGTAGGTCACTAATAGAAGTGTTGAATAATAATCAGAACTGTTAGTCATTGCTTTGAGAACACAGCTAGCATTTTATTTGAAAAACTGGATTAAAAACAAAGCATTACCTGGGCCCATTCCTAACCACCTCTGCTGGAAATTTCTTCCTTTCTTTGGGAGCATCAGCACTCATGCTCAGTTTATGTGACATGTGGAACAACTCCAGCAGCAGATACTGAAATGACAGTGGGAACAAATATTTGAAATGAGAAAAGGAAAATAAAGAACAACCTAAAGGGAATATGTGGTTGGTTTAAAAAAGATTCTATTCTCCTGTCCCACTTCATTCCTGCAAGACATTTCTACCCTCTTATATATTCCATTACTGAATTGGCAGTTTGCATTGGGGCTTAGAGTTTAAATCTCATAAAACAACAATGAAAAGATAAGTGGGATTCTGTCTGTCGAGATAAAAATGCTACTAATAGGAAAAAAAAAGATAAACTGGTGGGATCCACATTAAGTATCGCTTCCTGATGTTTGGACAGAATCTAGGTATTTTTCTTTGATCTATCCCTTTATCCTCTTATTGGTACCTCTTTATTTATTATGCTTAACTCATAATTACTGAAGTGAGTTTTAGCTAAAACAGTGCCTTTTAAGTTTATGGTTATTTTATGTAATTGACATTTCCAACTTAGTGCTATGTTTTAGTCTCACTGCAGATATATCGAGAACAGTGTAAATAAGCAAAGAGTGATTCATGAGCTTGCATTACACATAGTGTATAGACCTCAGGTAACTTGTTTTTATGTGCCCTTAATATATGTTTTAAAGAATTCCAGTGTCATTCTTCAACAAGAGAGTTAAACTCCTCCAACGCTCGTTTGAACTTGTGGAGAGGAAAAAGGAAGTATTTTCCGATAAAAATCTGTCTGATTTAACCTTGAATTATTGATGCTGTTACATGTTTTAGAATAATGTCTATATGTAAATATAGAAGGCTTAGGAGCTTTTCTTATTTTCCCTTAGTATGGGAAGAAACTAGATGAACTGTGATATTATATCTCCAGGAAAATAAATAAATGAGTTACAATGCGTTACAGCCAAATGGTCAAGTTTTATGTGATAATGAAGTTTAATAAAAGTAATACTTTTCATTGTTTGGGGTATAATTTCTCCTTATACATTTAATCTACAAATTACGACAAATCTAATATCAGTCCAAATGAGATCTGCTGAAAAGCTTTCATATTAGAAGCCTTTCTTATTGTCTGATTTAATTTTATAATCACTGCTAAAGGATACATTCCCTCCTTAAATTATTTTTATGGTCTTTCCCAGAGCATCACAGTCACCAGATACTAACCATCAAGGTAATGTGTAATTTGCTGTCCAGCATTCTTGCTCCCTCTTAGTATCAAAGTATCCATACTTAAACTAAAGAGAATCTCTCAAGTTCTGAAAACTTGCAACAGTTTAATTCAGTTGTCACCAGTGCTTTTTTTTTAGTTTAATTGGACTTTACTTGCATTTCAGTGTCGCTCCATGGGCTTGTGTTATTATATCCGGCTTGTAATAATTACATTTTGTATTAAAACAATGATCTATAGTTGCTTATTAAAAACAGAGTGATGTTTTACTTTAGTGTTTTCTAAACATGTAAGGAAAGAGATTCAGCTAACAGATACTGGTTCAAACAACTGATAATCCCACAGAATACTGTTGCTCTGGCAAGCAGAGTTTGGAGTGATGGGAAGTAGTTGTTCCGTAAAACCTTTGTACTGCTTTTGTGATTCAAACAGCTGTTTACAACTAGTGAGGTAAAAGGTTATTTTATTCAGTCTTGCCCCAAGGTAGGCACTGTGGCTGGTTTCAGGATCAGTTTGTAAAGAAAATATATGCAAAACCTAGTCAAATCAGTTTTTTACTGAGCAGCTCTAAAAGCACTTCTATAATGTGTATTTCCTTGCCAAACTTCTGTTTCCTGTCTGTGGTTGTTTTGACTAAGAAGCTGTTAGAATTTTCTAGGCGCTTTTTTTTTTTTTTTTTTTTTATTTTTTTTTTTTTTTTTTTTTGTTTTTTTTTTTTTTTTTTGAAACTGGAAAATAAGTGTGTTTTGGTCTTACCAGCATCAGAAACATTTCAATTAAAATCCTCTGGCCATGCACCTAGTACCTCAGCGTACATACTTATATTGAATAATATGGTCCCTGTCTTAGTGTTTACAGACTGAGTGGCTACTGTTAATATTGGTATGGTTGTGCTTGGTCCTGGGATGATGGATGCCCGATGCTTAGCAACTGGAGACTTAATTTTCCAAAAAGCAAATAGAATAATCAGAAAACATCTTATATGCCTTCTCTTAAACCTGATACTATTTTAATTTTGTCATAATGAAAATACAGTGAACAAAGAACGGTGCTTCCAAACTTATGATTTTGCTTGCTTACTTAGTTAAGACTGCAGCTGATTGTTTAACCTGCTAGATTCTTTGCTTGGCAAGACAGTTGTCTTTTACTCTGTGGATTGCATTAATGTTGTTATGAAAAAGAATACTGCTAACCTTGGAAAATCTTGATTAGAGTAGGCATAGAAGTTTTGAATTTCAGTTTGAAAAGTCTGCTTATATTCTAGAGATCAAATTACTTTTACTGAGAGGAATTATTGGAGAATACTAAACTATTATTGCAATTACTTCCCTTTTAAAAACACTGTAATGTTAGGAATAAGTAATAAAAAGATCGTATCTTACCTTTGAAATGCAAAGTACCTAGATAATAGAAAAAGGTGAAGGTTTGAAGGCTAAGAAGCCAATATTAGGAATACTGAGGGAACGATTAAGAGGTTTGTAATATGAAATTTCCATAACAAAAAAAAACACATTGCAAGTGTTGATGGAGGAGGCTGAAAAGCAGCTAGCATTTTCACTGGAATTGTTTATAAGAAGTAAGACTAAGTTCTCTTTGGTGGTAATTACAATACCTTTCTTTGCCTTACATTTATGTGGCTGTTTCAATCAGTATTTCCCTATTTGCTTAATAAATAAGCAAATAATCTTAAGGTTTAATGCCTCCCTCTCTATATTAAAATTCAAGGAGAGTGGTTTTTGTGTCATGCCAGAAGAGCAGCTAAGCAAGTTTAATATGCTTTATTTCTTTGGAAAGAACAGTGTAGCAGGATATTATGATCTCAGAAGTGCCCTCTTACTTGAGATCCAGCATTATATTTAGTTTCTTGACCTTCCAGCTTAAGTAGTGTTCCTTGGTTTTGACACTAAGATGAATGTTTCATGAGCCTGCAGCAATTTCCTGTTTATCTCAACTTCTTTATGATGCTGCAAACTCTAGGTGTCCCCACCTCCTATCCGCTTCCATCCAACCTGGTGGACTGAGGAAGAAACGCTGCATAACTTGCTCTACCCTTAGCCCGCTCACACCTTCTGATATTGGGTAGGTCCCCTGTCAACACAGCCCCTTCATTTATGTCTTCTTGCTTTTGTTACCAAGCAAAGCAGTTAACATATAAAAAAGAGTGACAAATATTCTTGTTCCTCCCTGCCCAAAAGAAAATTGCATAATCCACCTGGACTGATGAGGTTTTGTAGGTACTACTACTGAAGAAGTGTTCTTTATGCATATGAACGGTTTATTTTAGTTGTTGTTTGTCCCCCGGTGAACAAGTACCATG
>WAAB01023720.1:0-23240 GCA_013389865.1 Piaya cayana | reverse complement strand
TTCTATGAAATGCCTCGATTCTGAGCTACAAAGCCCAGCTCGTCTCCAGTTGCCCCAGAGCGCGTCCGTCCCCATCACACGGCTACGCTGCCAGAGCAGGGAAGGGGGAATGACACTTTGGAGCCACTACAAACGCCTCGGAAAAGGCTCGGCCACGAGCAGCTGGTGCGGCTAATCCATTTTCCAGGCACATTTGCAAGATCCGTAATTAAGAGTTCTGTCGAGGGGGGAAGGAAAGCAAACCATTAGGCTTGTTTATAACACTCTGGTTAGTGTAATACCCGCCCAGGACCTCCTCTTCCGGTGAAAGGCATTAAGATGATCCTTAGAAAACCTCCCCGGGCTTTCCCCGTGCTGCCTGCATGGCATTAATTTGGAGTAAATATTTGCAATTCCACTTGCCATATAATTAAGCACAGCGAAGGGATCCTGCAGATTGTTGGGGGCTTGTTAGCTGCTAGATCGATTCCGCTTATCATCCCTTTGAGGTCCCTCCTCTGATTTCCAACCTCCCTCCCCTGCTCCGTTGCAATGAAGCGAAGCCAAGGGGTGAGTTTTCAGCCCTGCCGAACCCACCAGGACTTTGCCAGCTTCCCCGGCCAGAAAATCTGCTGTAACGGGAGCGGCAGGACTTGAGGCACCGAGCCAAGAGCTGCTGGTGCACGTTCGACATGGTCCATCAGGATAAGCGAGGGAAAGATGCTCACGGGCACCCAGCCTGTCCCTCCCAAGCTTCGCAGATGGCTTTGAGATGACGAGACTGGCACGGGGAGCTGGCTCACCCTGCCTCGTGTCTCAGGGACTGGCCAGCAACGCAATCCATGCAAAGCTAAGTGTCCACCGTGCAGGGAAGCAGCAGACACCTCCGCTGTGCCCAGTGCTGGGGCTGAGTCAGCAGAGCCGGAGGCGCCCGGCAGCCGAGCCCTCGCAGGAGTGGAGTCATCAAAATATTAGCAAAAAACACAAAGCGGGGCGGGAGAGGGGGGATGAGTAATTTACTGCAGCCCCAGGCAGCCGCCTTGTCATCGGAGGTGGCGGTGACGAGCGTGCTGACAAGTTGCACGTGTTGTACATGCCCGTTAACTCGCTGGCTTAATAAAAAATGCATAGTTACCGCAGCGCCCGCGCCCGCCGCCGCGTGTGGCTCCTCTCCCGGCAAAATGCGTCTTCCAAAGCTGACAAAGAAATACTGACCGGGGCTGAAACCAGCCCAGCCTTGGCCTGCATCCAGCGCGATGCTTTCGGTTAAACCGAGCGATGCTCTGGGGGGTCGCAGGGCACTGCCGCGCGGCACCGCTGCCTGTGATTGCCTGAGAAGAGCAATCGTGCTAGAAAACACCTATTTCAGCTTTCAAAAAAAAAATCTAGACAGTCTATAATTTGTCTTTAAGGCACATCTAGCAGCAAAGCAAGCCCATCCGACACCTCCAAATGAGGTCTTCCAGCCCCCTCCCCGCAGGGTCACACCTCGCTGGGGCCACCGCGGCTGAGGCAGGAGGGGGGAATTGATTTGGGAGGTGGGAAATCAGCGGTACCCGAAGCCGTGTGCGGAGGTGTTGTGGAGGCGACGGAGAGGTGTGTTTGGGCTGGATTCTGAGGCTGGGGCCAGCTGGTGGCTCGGGAAGGGGGCTGATGGAGCCCCCAGCCGCTCACGCAGCGGGAGCATCTCCAACCCGTTGGGTGTTCGCAGCCCTGGACTTGACTAATTACAGCGTGACGGAAGCGAGATGGGCTCCTGTCTGTCTAACTGTCAGAGAGGGCGAGTTTGCTGTGAGTCAGAGACGTGGAAACGATGCAGGAGAAAGGGAATAGTCTGTGCTGGGCTTGATCAGAGGGACCAGGTGCTTTACATTTTTTTTCCAACAGAACTCTCTCCTCCGGGTGCCCCAGGCTATGCCCAGCCTGGATGGTGAGGAGGACGCTCATCAGGCTGCCTTGCCTCCCAGGCACTGTCTCTCGCATCACTGGGCACTGGCACTGCCGTCCTCTGTGCCTCTTCCTCCCCGGCATCCTACCAGAGGCAAATTTTTTGCATCGCTGGCGCAGGCGAGGGGCAAAATGCATTTGTTATCACAGCCCAGCCTTGCCTTGCAAGCTGTTTGCATCATCGTGACTATTGTTATTAATGATCATTACAATATTCTTAAGCTTGGCAGCAAGACAAACCCTTCACCTGTGCTAAGGCTGGATTTCTTCTCTTCTGGAGGGATCCAGGCGCCCTCCCCCTACCTGTGTAGAGTTTCTTGTGCCTGGTTAAAGATCATTAGAGCCTTTGTTAGCGGAGCTGACTGACAAGGGGAGTAGATTAATATTAGAACACCCTGTCAAAAGTGGTGAAAAGGCTGGATTGATTTTATAGGAAGTTTAGTCAGAGTTGTGTGTAAAGCCCTTGGGGGGTTACACTGCAGTGAATCAATCTCCTATATTAGCAAGTCCCTCTGGGAACAGTCAGCTTCACTGTTTATTACAGCCAAGGCTGCATATAATAGATATGGCATTCGCTTGCTCCCTCTCTCCTCTCTCGTAATTCGCTGCTTGAAATTGCAGCTGTGCAGATGAGCTCCCGAGACAAGAGGAGGTGCTGGGGGTGTCAGGGACCCGCAGAGTCCCTGCTCCCCAAGGTCTCCTCCCTTTGAGATGCAGATGCTGAAGGGCAGGCTGTGTGCCACCCTCTTCCCCAGGAAAAAAAAAAAATCCACCTACGGGAGCTGGTTGCCTTTTATTTCGGGGCTGGCAAATGTGTTCTTCACCGTGGCAGCTTTCGTTCTGGTACCCAGGTAACAAAACGAATTCACACAGGACAATATCACGAGAAGCTTTTGCAAACATTAATTAAGGGTCTCCCACAAGGCTGGCATTAAGAGAGGTTTTGGCAAGCCTGAAAGAGAGGGAATAAAGGCCACGTGCGGAAGCGATGCGAACACAATAGCCATGTGCTCCGTTAGGCCTAATTGCATGCAAGTGGAAAACAGCACAAGAGGAACAAAGCCCTTGCGGGTTACATGCCATGGAGATGTAAGTCAGGGCAGGCGCTGAGGATCCTTCTCTGGTAGCTTCCCCGCGCTGTGCCAGCCTTTGAGAAACCTGCCCTGGGGATGAGTGGGAGCCTCAGCATCCCAGCAGCTCCCGTTTCCCTGCATCCCGCTCCCTTCCTGCACTCCAGGCATGTGCCGAGCTGCCAGGGCGAGGGCAGGCAGCGCGAGCCCACGTACGGCTGGAAGTGTAAATATTGCAGTGGAATGTCCGCTGGCTGCTGTCAGTTAAGGCAGCACGAACTGACTCCAGCCTCTCCTCCGCTCTGGAGTTGTACTCCATCGAGCCAAAAGAGGCTAAAGGTGATTGTGCTGCATAAAGAGACCGTGACATGAAAGCTCCTTTGTTCCTGACTCGCTCGGACTGGCTCAGGCTGCACGTACAGCAGGAGTTGCCTTTGCGGAGTGTCGGTGCCGTGAGTTTTCCTCGAGATGCTCGCCTCAGCATCATGGGTTCTCACCAGGGATAAGGTTCTACCCCTGAGATGTGGCGTGAGGACGTGGGGGTGCAGAGACCCCAGCTGCTTTGGGTGTGGGGAGGTGTTTCCAGTGCCTAGGGAGGGTGAGGGCATCTCTGTGAGCATCCCACCACAGCACCCCTCCTGCCCTGAGCAGCAGCTCCCAGATGTGGGATGAGGGAAGAGGGGAGCAGCAGCCAGCTGGGGGCTCTTCCCAAGGTCCCCATTTCACCAGCTGCAGAGCTCTCGAAATGGTGCATCCCTCTGGGTGCCCGGGGATTCTGAGCCCCTGTCCCCCCAGGCTCATAACTGGGTGTCCTCTCCCATCTCCTCAACCCTGCTGTGCTTCCCACCCTGGCTGTGGCTCCAGGGAAGGGATCTGGCCAGCTGGGGAGGCTCTTGCTGCAGATGAAAGGCTGCATATATAAATATAAATATATATAAAATATATATATATTCCGATATTGAACATCTTTGTTAGGAGACATCAATATTGTCTTAGCGTAGCTGCTGCCTTCTGGTTGTTTTCTTTTTTCCTCCCTGGTTTTGCTGGATTCTCCTCTCTCTCACCACATCAGGGCTGCTGGAAGCACTAAGAACTGGACTCTCCGTGCTGCTGCCCCTCCTGGGATTGCTGGACATGCTGGTTTTGCACAGACAAGAGGGTCTTTTTACAATTAAATGTCTTTTCAAAGCCTTGTTTCTATGCTGGGTAACTCTGAGCAGTTGATACCCAACAGCTGCAGTCCCAGCCCTTGGCTCTGTTGCTCCCTTGGGGAGCAGAAGGACCCTCTGCACTCTTGGAAGGCTCCCGGGATGCATCCCAGTGGAGACGCAGCCCCAAGTCTGTGTCCACCATCTAAAAATAAGCTGGTGGTTCCCCATTGGCACGAGCTCTGTGTACTCAGCCTCTCTGTGTGGTGCTTAATAAGCTGGATAATTTTAATTCTTCCTCTTCCTCTGTCACTTCCCTTGTTAGCTGCACAACAGAAATTCCTTCCCAGGCCCCCCATCCTCTCCTTTCACTAATGCTCTTCACTTTCAAATGCTAATAATCCGCAGCACTGAAAGGCTTAGAAGTGGTTCTGGATTGTTTGATCTTTGCCCTGTGATCTGCTTTCATCTTTCAGCTTTCAAATGTTACTTTAGATTTACTTTAACCTGTTAACACGCTCGGTATTCACAGGCTTGGACTCGAGCGATGTTTTGCACCAAATCCACCCGAAATCTAACGAAGCCAGAGATAGTTAAACTCCTGGACGTTGGTTTTTCAGAGTGGTTGGTCATCTGCTGTGGCAAATACAGCTGGGATTTCATCCCTCCTCGTGCACTGATGTTTCCAAGAGGTGCTGCCTGGCCACCCTGAGGATGGGGACATGGTCTTACCTGCTGGAGAGGAAGGTGCAGGGATGGCCATGGGCACAGCCTGAGTCTCTCCTGGAGGACGCAGCAAGCGGGGAGCTGAGCTCCTCCTTCTGCTTATGTAATTACTCCTCAGCCTCAGGAGAGAAGGGCTTTGAAAACATCACTTTGTTCTGAGCTCGTCCAGACTGCCTCATCCCTGTCAAGAGCAGCAGTAGAGACATCAGAGCCTTCCCGAAGCTCTTATAACTTCATCTGGCCCCGGCCAGCCCGCGCCTCCGCCCTCACCAAGAGAGGCAGCGAGAGCGCTGGGCGATTTTCAGCTATTAGGGAATGCAATAAATCAGAAAGCAGAAGTTATCGAGTGCTTTGCTAATGGACGTTTCCTTCCAGAGCATCCCCCAACGGGCTCCCAGGGGGCACGGAGGCTGCTTGCACAGGGAGGAAGCCAAGGGGAGCCTTGCCAAGCCCTGATCTCCACTGGAAAATGTGCCGAGGAGGAAGGAGGATACAAGGTGAGAGGGAGGCACCGTCGCTGATCGGAGGCAGGAGCTGCAAAGCGCCAGCGTGGAGGGTCCAGCTGCTCATCCTGGTGGAAGCGACCTCCATCCGAAGGCAGCTCTGATTTTACGGTACCCTCCCTCCCCTCGGATACCACCCACGAGCACCCCCCCTCTGCCTCGCCTCTGCTCTGGGAACCCAAACAGCAGCTCTTCTCCACGAACAGCAAACTGTTTAATATTTAAACCCAAGCAGCTTTGCCCAAGCTGCTTTTCTTTCTTTTTTTTTTTTTTATTTATTCTTTTAATTAAATGCCAATTAGAAAGGAAGAGAGAGGGGGGAAAAAGAAAGGCATTAAACACTTAAATACACACTACACCCAGGTTGCTCGAAGTTGCTACGAGCTAATTAGCTATTTAAGTGATCATTTAAAATTCCATATCAAACAATGCATAATCTACCCCAAAACCCAGCAGCCAGCAAGGAGAAGCCCTCAGCGTGCCTTGCAATAAGCGGGCAGCACCCAAAGGGCCACGGGGGCCACCTCCGAGCCCGGGCACCCTGCGTGGAGCTGTGGCTGAAGGCATCTCCACCACCTTTCCTGCCACCCAGGGAGTTCAGCTTAGGCAGTTACGGCTCAGGACCTGAGCACCCAGAGCTGATTTTGTGGCCTCATCCATCACCTCGCAGGAGAGCAGCACAAAGAGAGTAAAGAACAATAGGTTCATTAGCGATTCAGCCCCTACCCTCATTAATTCCAGCAGCGCCTGCGCTGCCTGCACATCCGACAACCTCTTCCACTCCCTTCCGCAAGATTTATTAATTATCGATGCCGGCTCCTGCGTGGCGCGCAGAGGAGCTCTCGCTGGCGTCTGGAGGTGATGGACTTGCCGCAGGAGATGCTGGCCAGCCTCACAGAGAGCCTTTTTCTACCTTTCCATCTCCTTTTTGTTATCAGCATCAACCTCTCTGCGTGATGGGAGAGAGAAGTGGTCCAGCTGGTGCGTGCAGGGATGTGGGCAGCACCAGGGATCCTCCCGCGTTTACTTCTTCACATACATCCAGTCTGGTCCCTCGCTCGATCCGTGGCTCCTGGAACTGGGTACTTTGTGTCTCCAGAGCCCAGCACACAGTCACACCAGCTCGTCAGCTTTGGTCCTTGAGAACCAAACCACCAGTAAGTCCAAATACACCCACCCACAGGTAACACTTGATGGGGTTTCTGTATGGCAGCTTGAGGAATGCTGCTGGTTTTTCTGCATTCTTTTCTGCTGGTGCTGAGGAAGCTGCTTTTCCAAGGACTGCTGGCAGCCTCTCACCTTCCCTGCTGGTTGCAGGGAAGGAGATGAAGCTGCTGAAGCTCGCAGCCCAGGTCATGCCCCTAAGATAAACTGGATTTCTTTGGCTGCTAGGGAAAATGAGTGTGGAAATGTGTTTTTTTAATCATAGAATCATGGAAGGGACCTCAAAGCCCATCCAGTCTCACCCCTGCTATGGGCAGGGACACCTCCCACTGGATCAGGGGCTCCAAACCCCATCCAACCTGGCCTTGAACCCATCCAGGAATGGGGCAGCCACCACTGCTCTGGGCAACCTGGGCCAGGGCCTCACAGCAAAACATTTCTCCCTAAAATCTCATCTCAATCTCCCTTCTTTCAGCTGAAAACTATTCCCTCTCATCCTATCCCTGCTCTCCCTGATCAAGAACCCCTCCCCATCTTTCCTGGAGCCCCTTTCCCTACTGGAAGCTGCTCTAAGATCTCCTTGGTGCCTTCTCTTCTCCAGGCTGAGCATCCCCAACTCTCCCACCTGTCGTTGTACAGGAGGTGCTCCAGCTCTTAGATCATTTCTGTGGCCTCCTCTGGCCTCGCTCCAACAGCTCCACATCCCTCCCGTGCTGAGGACTCCAGAGCTGGACGCAGAGCTCCAGGTGAGGTCTGTACCCCTGCTCACCCACCCACCCCCTGCAGGAGGGATGCTGGGTCACAGCGTAAAGCGCCTCGAGCCAGGGCCGTGTGCAGAGCTATTTATTAGTACTTGCATGCCCGCTAATAAGAAAACATCATTTCAAACTTCAGCCCTCGTTTGCCTGCTACCAAACAGCAAAACAAAGCGAGCGAGAGGCTGTGAAGGGAGAGCATGTTCTAAATGCGCCGGGGAGAATTCAAAGGCACTTTAAAGTGGGGATGTGGTCTGGGGAAGAGTCTGTTTTCAATGCAGATTTGTTTTTGTTTGAATTAGTTGATGCTTATTTTAAGCTCCTGTGGCACGTTGTCATCTCTGGATTGCTTGTTTTCCTGTGCCAAAGTCAACCTTAATTTCTCCCCTCCTTTCAAGAGGGAGCCGTGATTTTCCCTCTGCTGCACAGAGCATCAGATGGGCAGGCCGGAGCCGGCTTCTCTAAGTAATGCTGACAAGATTACCTACTGATTGCCAGCGTAAAATGTTGCATTTCAACTAAAGCTGGGGCAGATGGCGGGGGAAAGCACTGGAAACTCGTCTCTAATTCCTAGTGAAGGACAAACCTCGCGGGGAGTGGAGAAGCGCTTTGGAGAGGCTGGGAAAACTTTGGCTGCGTTTCTAAAGCTCAACCGCGGATCCCGCGCATCCGGAGCCGTATGGGCTGCGTCCTGCACCGCATCCCAGCAGATTCCGGGTTCCCTGGCACCATGGGAAAAGCCCCTGTGCCAGCCAGGAGCTGGGCAGCAGCTGGCATTGAGAACCCCCATTCTGGCTCCTAGCCCCACGTGGCACAAGAAACAACCACAAGGAGCCTCCAGCGGGTTTTTCTTCAGCAGAAAATAAATGTTTGCCTTGCTTCTGAACAAAAGGGGCCAGTGAGCTCCAATGTAGCCTGGTCCAAGCTGTGGGATGTGCTGCCTAGCCTGGGAGTGTTTTACTTTTTATGTGGTGTCGGGAGACTTGGAATTTGAACTCTTGTGAAACAGCAGCGGGTGTTTGCAGCCCCATGGGAGGCTCCTCACCTTCCTGGGAAAAACAAAGCCAGGGTGTCTCCCAGCTGCCCTGGGCAGGCAGGGTTGGGGCTCGCAGCCCCACAGCCACCACTCCACAGCAAGGAGAAAATGAGTCCAAGGAGATGACAGTGAAGGATTCCTGGTCCAACAGCACCTGCCCCCCTCCTGGCTTGACAAGTGGTGCCTGCACACCAGCACAGAGCCACGCGGCACTTTGTCCACAGGATGGACCCAAGAATCCAGTCCAAAGGGTCAAATGTTAACTAATTAGCTAATCACTTTCTTATTAACATCTAATGGTCAGAAACTTCACCGGCATCTGTCGCCTTCGCTGGCAGATGGGTGGATGCTGAGGAAGCTGGATTGAAGGAGGGATCCAAAGGGCTCTTGCTGCCCTTTCTTGCTGCCCCCATCCCATGTTCATACTCAGCCCCAGTGTCTTTGAAGACGGGCGCTTCATAAATTATTTAAGGCAACAAATAAAGCTCTTGACCTTTCCTTGAGCTTGCCCCAAGGCGCCCTTCTCCTCCCGTGTTTTGGTTGCTCGGCCGTGTCGTCCCTTAGCCTGCTCTGTTTCCCCTCATGCTTTTATCCTGCTGGATTTGTTCATCATTTAATCCTGTTGGAGAGGCGTGAGGCGCAGGACCAGCTCCTGCTGGGGAGAAGAGGATGTGCTACGAGCCGGCGTGCGTCCCTTGGCTCCACTCAGCCCTGCTCCTCGTGGCCTTCAACAAGATCACTGCTGGTCCCTGGGGGCTGCCAAGCCCTGGGATTTCAGCTCAATCATTTCTGAAAAGGGGAGCTGTGGCTAAACCGCCTTTGCGGTTTAACAGGATTGTTCCCAGCCTACACGGCGAGGCTGGAGCTGCCCATCACCCGCGGTTGTAATCTGCACCACTAAGCCGCCTGCTCGGTACAGAAAGCTTCTCTCTGCTCTGCTTATTTGCTTTCTCTGTTTCCTCATGTCCAGCAGCCACATTTCAAGGGGGGAAGGTTAATCTTTTTTTTTTTTCTTTCCCCCTGACTCCAGATCTTTATTTCTAATGAGATACAAAGTGCTGATGCAATTACTGGCTTGGAGCCCCGGCTGGGAAAGGGCCACCTGAAAGAGTCTCCACCACAGGGGAAAAAAAGTCATTTGAACAAGATGCTCAGGCCTCGTGTGCTGTGTGTCTTCATCTTCTGGGCATTGAAATGGATTAAGAAGAAAAAAGTTAGAGAGCAAAGCAGAGAACAAGACACGCAAAGCCAGGTGAGGCTGGTGGAGATGCCCCATCCAGGGAAGGAGCAGCAGCTGCTGTTTGGAGCCTGAGCTGGAGGGAACCTGAACCCCAGTGTGTTTTCCTGCCTCTGTCACACACCTCAAAGGCCTCAGGCTTTGCCAGAGGAGGTTTAGGCTGGACATTAGGAAAAATAAATTCACAGAAAGTGTCATTGGGCACTGGCAGAGGCTGCCCAGGGAGGGGGTTGAGTCGCCTTCCCTGGAGGGGTTTAAGGGATGGGTGGACAAAGTGCTGAGGGACATGGGTTAGTGATTGATGGGAATGGTTGGACTTGATGATCCGGTGGGTCTCTTCCAACCTGGTGATTCTGTGATTCTATGAAAGTGCAAGGTCCTGCGCCTGGGTCAGGGCAGCCTCAAGCACAATTATAGTCTGGATGGAGAATGGTTTGAGAGCAGCCTGGAGGAGGACTTGTGGGTGTTGGTAGATGAGAAGCTCAACATGAGCCAGAAACATGCACTCGCAGTCTAGAAATCCAACTGTGTCTGGGCAGTGGGACCAGCAGGTGAGGAAGGGGGTTCTGCTCCACTCTGTGAGACCCCACTTGGAGTCCGTGTCCAGTTCTGGAGTCCTCAGCACAGGAGCTGATCTAGAGCTGATCTGAGAAGCTCCTGTTCGAGGCCAGACTGAGAGAGCTAGGGTTGCTCAGCCTGGAGAAGACTCTGGGAAGACCTTAGAGCAGCTTCCAGTACTGAAGTCACTTTATATACAGCTCCTCTGACCTTGTCCCCTGCAAACCTCAGTGGGCTTGGCCACGGCTGAACATCCCCAGGGTGTCTGGCTGGCCCGTTGTGTCCAGGCTGGGCTGTGCAGGGCTCTCACTTCATTAGCTCTCGTTATAAGCACCGTCTCAGTTGATAAATGTATGACTTAACACAGAGGTATGCTCTCTGGTGAAACTGAAAAGTTATAGATGTTAGCTTTGTAGCTTTATGAAAACGCTTTCTTATGGAACCTGAAATGACCGAGATTAGATTGAATTAATATGTACAGGGTTTTTTTTTAATAAAGATTTCTAGCACAAGCATTTCATAAAAATGCAAATCTCAGCTGAGATTTATAATTAGCAGAGATATGTGTGGAGCTAACAAATTATCAGCCCAGCCAAGCTCTCCACAGATAATTGCATGGGGCTGCGTGCAGCATCCCGGTGCAGCCTCTGCACCTCGTGGGGAGCGCGGGGCACTCCCGGCACCACGGTGGCACGTGGGAAACCAGCCAGAGTGCCGTGGTATAGTGGGATGTGAGGGGATGTAGAAGGGCACCTGGAGCATCCTCTGCCACCATCCCTTGGAGGAGGAGGGAGGATGAAGATCTCGTGGTTTGCTCATCTTCAGCAGAGCCTCCTTATCCTCCTGAGCTACAGGTGTCTCCACGGGTATGTGACCAGGCCCCTGGTGTGCCAGGAGCTACAGGACGGCTCTAGGAGCTGCGTGGTCCAAGATGTGATGCTCCTGTTCCCTCTGGGACAATTGTTTTTTGAGAGACACATTGGCACGTGTTGATTTTTATAGCATTTCAGTTTCCTGAGCATCCCTGAATCCCAGACCCTCGACACCGCATCCAAGAGCTACCAAAAAAAAAGTTGTTGCAATTGCTTTAAAGTTTTTTGGGGAGGAGGTGAAGCAGCGAAGGGCAGGAAGCTTTTGAAGGAGGATGACTTTTTCTCCAGGCGTGTCATGCTGCAAGGCTTCGTTTCTCCTCCCATCTCCCCCTGTCACTTCTCCTGGAGGCCAGGAGGAGATCCTGGTGGAATATTAACACCGCGGTCACTGAGGGATTATTTATTATGATCATTGCTTTCGGGTCCTTTGACTTCGCTCTGTTAATTAGACTGCAGGGTGTAATAAACATGATGGAGAGTGCCCAGGCGTGGGAGGCAGGAGCCGGAGCCGCTCTGGGGAAAGCAGGGAAGGCAACCGTGCCAGGGGGAGCATCTTTCCCCACCACATCCAGCCTCAGCTCGGAGCAAGGGGGCAGAGGGTGACACTCTGAACTGAAATCTCACCCTGGGTCTGGAGGAGCAGAAGCTGTTGCCCCAAGTTACCTTGTCCAAGCACCCCAGGGCTCAGTCCCTGCATGGACGAACGATGCCACGTGCACCCCAGGGCACCTCAGGGTGAGAGGACACCAGGGCCCGAGGCATCGCTGTCCTGCCCCTGCCCTGCGCTGGAGAAATATTAAGAAAGGAAGGAGAAACGAGCTCATTTAAATGGCATTTGGATTCCCCTCGGGGACTCTTGCAGAAGCAGAATATGAGCAGTGTGGCTGAGCGCCGGGTTGAGAGCCGAGGGCGGCTCTGCTCCAACGGTTATTTAAAATTTAAACCCACAAATTAAACAGATTCCTTTTTATGATGATAGAGTCCATGTCCCGGGTCCCCGAACACCTCTCACGCTGTGCAGTGGCGCCTCGGGGACTGATGCCAACTGAAATATCGCTGTTCACCACGAGCTTACAGGATTCGGCAGCGGCTCTCGCGTTTCCAACCCAACCTGCCGGCCTCTTCGGGTCCCCTGGATGAGGCACTTTCTGCTCCTTTGGGGTTTTCCTGGAGAAGCAGGAGAGGTGAAGCTTCCAGCCTCCCCTCACCCCCTCAGTGTGTTGCTGAGAGCTGATTCCTGCTTTGAGTTTTGCCTTCATTTTTTTTACATTATTGCTCAAAGCGCAACTGCAGCAAAAGGAGAAGGAGCCCTGGCATTTGCATTGTGAAAGGAAACCTTTTTGTTTCTTTATCCTTCAAAGGTTTCCTTCTCTCCTGCTGCGACCTGTTGCGCTGAAGGGATTCGGCAAAAGGGGAAGCTTTGGGCTGACGACGCTGAAGTTGGAAGCCCTGCAAGAAGAGCAGATGTCGCGGGTGAGAAATGTGCCTCTCAAAACAGAAGAAAAAAAAATATCAGGCATCGTTAAGAGAGGTGAGCAAATTAACGATGCAGAGCAGCCTCGGCAGAGCAACGTTCCTCCAGGCAGACGATCACGGCAGAGTCGCTGCTGCTCTGAAGTCACCACGAGGCAGGAGGAATTTTCCCATTGAGGCTTTTCCCTACAGAAGACAGGGGGGTTAATTAAATAAGTAGGTTGATGAAATGTGTCTTTCTCCCCCTCAAAAGCTCACGGGTTTGCTGCAGGAAGGCAAACGCCACCAAACGCTTCTTTCATCTCCATCGTTCCAGTTGTAGCAGCCCAGGGCCAATAATTTGGGGTTATCGGGGTCGTCTTTGGCAAAGGCTGCCAGTCCTTTGTTGTGTTCTTGTTGTTTTAATGACTGCTTGGGATTATTTAATGAAATTTGACTGATTCTAAGGCCTGACCCTGTCCCGTGAGTGTGAAGGAGGTTGTCCATATAGCATGATGAACCTCAGCATCCTCATCCTCCTCGTCTGGGCTGTCCCTGGCTCACCAATCCCTGGCTCGGAGGCTCTTCCTGGTGTGGCCAGAGATGAGCAGAGTGCTCCATCTTCCACCACCAAAACGAGTATCCGAGCCAGCCTCCAGGCTCCCTGTTGTGGTCCCTTTCCTTGCAAGCTGGGTCAGGAGCATGTGATATGAGATTAAAGACTCAGGTCTCAGTCCAAGTCTGAGACACAATGCAACGAGAGGGAGATGGGAAGAAGAGGATAGCCAGCTCTTTTATTTCAGTGCAAAACTATCCACTTTAAATACCCTTTTTATTACATTATCTGCATAGTAATACTAATAATAGATCTTGTTGGCAGTTCTAATGAGGCTGGAGAATATAAAGTTTCCAATAAAGTTAATTGTTGCCTTTAATACTCTCATACATTTATACATGGTAAATCTTTAAAGGAAAAAACACTCATTTCTTTTCCATTAAACTTCCAGGACTGGTTCGTCCTTTGATGGGCTGAAAGCACATCCTCTGCCGGGTCAGGGGCTCGGCACAAAGAGTCTTGTTGTCTTGGAGAAAAAACTCAAAGGGGCTGAGAAGAGGAGGCTGAGGGGAGACCTCATCGCGCTCTGCAGGTCCGGGAAAGGAGGTTGTGGTGAGGTGGATGATGGGCTCTTCTCCCAAGGAACAAGCAATAGTATGAGGTTTAGGCTGGATATTGGGAGAAATTTCTTTACTGACAGAGTGGTGAAGCCCTGGCTGAGGCTGCCCAGGGCAGGAGTAGAGTCTCCATTCCTGGAGGGGTTCAAAAAACGTGTAAACGTGGTGCTTGGGGACATGGTTTAGCAGGCACGGTGGGTTAGGCTGATGGTTGGGCTGGATGAGCTGAGAGGGCTTTTCCAACCTTAATGATTCCATGATTCTACGACTTTGCCTTCTTCGGGTGCCAAGCTGATTCCTGCCTTGAATCCCTCCTGAAGGGAGTTTGTTTGCCCTGCGAAGCTCTCCAGGATCTGACGCAAGCAGGAAATCCTGCTTATTTAACACTCTATTATGAAGTAGCTTAAAAAAATACAGAAACAAAGTAGGACTTTTCTCAGGGTGAAAATTTTAAGTCGATATGAATAGGAAATGCTGGGATATTTCTACCTGCACAGGCTGCTGCCCCTTCTGAGCGGGGTTGGGGCTCTCTGGGCACAACCCCTGCTTCTCCCAGCCCCAGCGCTTGCTGCGGGGTCCTCGGCTCCTCCTGAACGATGCTGCTCCGTGCTCTGCCGCCGGCAGCGGGGTAGCTCGGGGGGAGGCTGCCGTCGGCTGCGCCGGCGCTCCTAACAGGTGGTTGGATAATTAAGTGTGCTTTATGCACACAACACTGTTTTGCTCGGTGTAATTGCAGATTCCATATAAATAATTCACATGGAATTATTATACCGAGGACATCACCCGCCTCCTCATAATTTGCTTAACTGAAATAGGCTCTTTCATCGCCAGCCGTGATTTGCTTTAAGCCCGTGTACACACCGATCCCTTACAGGCTGCCTTCTTCAGGGGAGATTACTGAAAATTTAATTAAGTTATGCAAATTGTTTGTCCACTCCACGGTGGGAGGGTGGGAGGCCGCTGGACCGTGCCGTCCGAGGGCAGAGAACGGGGCCAGCGAGCTTGACGCCTCTGTAAGAAGTGGATTATTATTATTAATAAAATAATAATAGGGACTGACTTATGAACTTGCATGGCGTGGCCTCTCCTGGGGGCGGTGGAACTTGATCATCCGGTGGGTCTTTTCCAACCTGGTGATTCTATGATTCACTGGGCACCTCCAGGGCTCTCTGCATCCCAGGAGGAGCTGGTAGCTCCTCAGCTTGTAATGGGAGATGCCCGTTTTCCAGGCATGCTTTGCCGTGCCGTGTGGTGAGAGGCAGCACCTGCCATTCCTGTGTTGAAGCTGAATGCACCACGGGGCAGAGGAGCTGAGGGGACAAACCAGCTTTCGTCCTGTGCTGCAGGAAGGATCCAAGGGCTGGGGTGCCAAGTGATAGCAGGAGGATGGCCGAGGGCTGGGATGCAGGAGGTGTTGGGGCTAGCCCTGGGCAGCCATGAGCATCCCTCCCTCCTGAACATCCCACATAGCCAGGACCATTCATCCCTCCTGAGCATCCCCCATGGCCATGAGCTTCTCTCCCTCCTGAGCATCCCACATAGCCAGGAGCATCCCTCCTGAGCATCCCGCATAGCCACGAGCATCCCTCCTGAGCATCCTGCATGGCCATGAGCATCCCTCCCTCCTGAACATCCCACATAGCCAGGACCATTCATCCCTCCTGAGCATCCTGCATGGCCAGGAGCATCCCTGCCTCCCAAACATCCTGCATGGCCAGGAGCATCCCTGCCTCCCAAGCATCCCACATGGCCAGGAGCAACCCTCCCTCCTGAGCATCCCTCTCTCCTGAGCATCACACATGGCCAGGAGCATCTTTCCATCCCGAGCATCCTGTGTGGCCACAAGCATTCCTCCCTCCTGAGCATCCCACATGGCCAGGAGCATCCTTCCATCCCAAGTGTCCTGCATCCTTCCACCCACGCATCCTGCACCATAGCTGCCTTTGCAGGAGGCTCTCCTCCTTCCCAGTGAGATGCCAGGGGGGCTGGAGATTGGGACACGAGCCTGAGCAGGAGGTGACCTTATCTCACAGAGGCAGGCAGGCCAGGTGGGCACAGCCCCCGGCTCCTTCCCAAGGCCGGCGAGCTGCCCTGGTACGCCCTGCTCCCGAGGCTGCAGTTACCATGGCATGGCTGCTGCTCACCCCGATAAGGGAGACAAAGCGACGCGAGCTGCTCTTCGCTATTCAGGAGCGTTCGCCGAGATGAGGCTGGCAGCTGGGTGGGAAAGATCGCTCCAGCCCTTTCTCCTCCTCCTGCTGCCTCTCTGTGCTGACTTCTGATCAGCTGCAGCCAGGAGAACGATGCTCACTGCCCTCCTGCCCATCCCAAACTGGGCCTGGGGGAGCTTCCCAGCCTG
Source organism: Piaya cayana (assembly GCA_013389865.1). Taxonomy (NCBI): domain Eukaryota; kingdom Metazoa; phylum Chordata; class Aves; order Cuculiformes; family Coccyzidae; genus Piaya; species Piaya cayana. The sequence goes on along the minus strand of WAAB01023720.1, from coordinate 7,261 downwards.
GGGGTGGCACTGGGCACCCTATGGGGCATCGCAGTCTAACACAGCTGCAAACACCCCAGAGCTGAGCTCCCCCAGAGAGCCTCTGAGATGCTTTGGGGATATTTGGGTGCTACAAGCCCTTGCCAGCCCTGCANCCAGAGAGCCTCTGAGATGCTTTGAGGATACAAGCCCTTGCCAGGGACAGGGCTACACAGGGACAGTGGCAATAATTCCTGCCCTGGAGTGGGTGGAGAAGGTGCACGGTTGCCAAGTGCTGGAGGGAGGCAAATAACCCTGTAAGCACAAAGGATGCTGTGACAGAACGGAGGCTGTTGTTTATGTCCTCAGCCCTGATCCTTCCTCCCAGCCTCCAAACCCATCACCTGGGTGCTGCCTGACCATAAAACACTGCTGGGGGCAGGCTGGGGGACTCGCTAGCCAGCAGAGGAGGTGATTTAGTGATGATGCTCTGGGAAGAGCAAGTGAGGGCTTGGCAAGAGGGATGTGCAGCACAACCCTACCCCATCCCCATTGCCCCCTTGTCCCTTCTCCCAGTGCAGCCCAGGGGATGGGGACCCATCCTGTAGCTCAGCAAGGGGTCCAGCTCCTCTCAAATGAAACATCAACAAGAGCCTGGCCCTTCTGTCTGGGGGGATAAAATCACTCTATAAACATTAATTAAGAATGAGGCTTCCCAACACCCCCGGGCAGCAGATCTCATGATTATCCCCATCTTAGGCATCCAGAAGCTCCAGCATGGAGAGAATGAGAGACCTCTCCAAGGTCACCCAGCGTGTCAGTGACAGAGATGGATTCAGAGCCTGGGCAGAGGCTTTAAAAAAAACCAAAAACCAAACTCTTTATCCTTATTTTTTATTACGTTTAGAAATAAAACACAGTTATTAAATATCATAATACCCATAATAGATTTTAAACTTGAACTGCATCCAGAGATGCTAAATGATAAATATAGCTATTATCAGAATAAGCACTCAGCAAAATTGATAGCTGGCTTGTGTTTAATGAGTGCGTGTGCACACACGCGCGGAGGCACGCAAGGGTGGAGATGGGGAGAGACTGCGAATGCGAGTGTAGAAGGGGAGTTCTTATGCAATAACGCGTTGTCAACTCTGGGACTGAGCATCCCAGGGAGTCATCGAGACATCGATTCATTTTTAAAGGAGGACTTGGCTCCCACGCCGCTGCGGCTGCCGGGTTCTGGGGACGCTGATGTGAGAGTTACCCCGGAGCATCCCACCTGCAGCAGGGATGCAGCCAAGGAGCTGCTCCACGCATCCGAATGGAAACTCGATGTACACTGAAGCATTTCTGGTGTGGCTCTCAGGCACCCAGGGTGCTGGGGGAGTGAAGGGGATGGCTCCCCTCTGGGACGATGCTGCCTTTGCTTTGCTCCAGGAGGAGGGCACCCACCCCAGTGCATCCCAGCTCACCTGGGCGCAGGGTTTGAGTGAGCTCAGAGCCTCAGCAGAGCCAGCGTTAAATCCTGTCCTGGTAAAGGTCACGGTGATACCCTGGAAATGCCCCTCTTAGCAATGGGGGGAAATATTTTTTTTCAGTAACCTTTAGTGAAGGTTGTTTAATTGCATGCAAACAGTCATTCCCAGGGGGCTGCTGGGACTGTGTGGAAGCAAACGATGGGAGTTTGAGGGGTCGTTAAAGTGGGGTTCTTGGCTTTGCCAGAGTCAGACATGGTGCATTTCCCATGTCACCAGGAGCCACTGGTGTGACTGAGACAGGAGCTGAAGCTGGTGTAGATGTGAGCCACCAGTCAAGGCGGTGGGATGGAAAGGTTTCCAATGACAGCTACAGATTTTGGGGATTAGGGAGCTGCTCTTGTCAGTTCAGCAACCTTTTTGCATGCAGAGTGAAGGAGTTACAGTTCACAGGGTGCCACTGGTCCCCAGGGATAACCCCAGGGATGCTGGTCAGGTGAAGGAGGGACTCCCTGGTTATTTAGGGGATGAAAGCAGAGTAGCTGGTGGGAAGGACCAGCTGCCATCCATCACAGGGGAACATTTAAGGTGCTTTCAGTAGGAGCTTCTGAGCTGAGAGGAACAGCATCACTCTTGCTTTGCAGAGCTCATGTAGGTCCTAGGGGCAGAGAGCAGGAGATGAGGAGCAACCTCTTCTGCTGCTCCCCTTGCTCCTCACCAGCAGAGATGAATCTGGTGATGCTCTCAAGGCTTGTTTGGAAACCTGGAGGCTGCCATAAGGTGTGTGTGGTGTCTTCTTTCTCTTTAGCCTGGTGGGGTGTGCAAGAGTCACTGTGCTTATGCTTCTGGGGCTACCTGTTTTGTTCATGGAAGTGCTCAAACCTCTTGAAAAGGACAAGATGCAGCCACCAGTCCCTGCCCTGGAGCAACCACGGGTGCTGCTGCTGGAGTTACTGGGATTGCATCCCAGGCAGGGCTCTGGCTGGTGAGGTTTATAGCAATGGGTTAAAGATTCCCCTGCTCCCTGGCCCAGGTGCAGCTCTGCCAACTGGCCAAGCCGCCTGCAGGTGGTGGAGGTGAAAGTGATAATGGTGGTAATTGAGGGCTAATTATCTGCCGCTGCTGGCAATGGGCCATCAGGTATCTCGGATGGCACAGAAGGAGAGGTCAAGAGCGGCCCCTCCCTCTGGCTGAGAAGAGCGGCTGCGGTTGGTGATGCTCTAGGGAGTGAGGCTGCTAGTGAGACTTGCCAGAGAGGCTGTGGGAATGGGATGGGGCTACAGGCCTCTCTTGAGGGGCGGTAAAAGAGGGAAAGCTTATTTCTTTCAGCTTGGCTTCCTTCACCTCAGCTCTGCTGCTTTAACCCAGCTCTGAGTGTGCTTCCCCAGAGTTTTTCCTCGGGTGGCATCCTCTTCTCCCACCCAGGCTGATCCCTCTGATGTAGCACTTGGGTCCTTTCCTCTCTGTGATGCTTCTAATCTCATCTCTTCCAAAACTACTCTGCCTTTACCTTCATAGACCCTAAATATCTCTTTGCACCCGCTCTGTAATGCCCTGTTTCAGTTGCTGAGCGCTTACGATGCAGAAATTAATGTCTTGCTTTAGTTTCAACAACCGCAGGAAAAGAGAAGTGAAAGATCTGCTCTCAGGGCTACCTTGCTGTGAGCTTTGGCTGGAAGCCCCTGGGTGCTGCTGAGTGCCAGCAGCTCTGTATCCACTGCTAAACAAGCCCCCTCTCTTTTAAGGAGCAATTTGCTCTTAGATTATTTGGACTCTTCTCTTATAAGTGGCCAGTAGGGATGGGGAAATATTTTTGAAACGAGCATTATCCAAGCCTTTACAGGAGAGATTTTGTACTGTGCCAATAAAAAATGATGTGGTGGAGGGATGGGAGGAGATTGGGGTGGTATCTTGGGTGCCCGGGACGCACGGTGGCTTGGCCAGCAGGCTCCGTGGCCACCCAGCTCCAGCCCCGTCCATCCCAGCTTTGAGCTTTGCCCCTTGCTCTGTTTATTTACACTTTTGGCAGAAGCGTAATGTAAATAAAGCGCTGCCATAAAAATGTCAGGAAAAGTTCAAACCTATTCATTATCCATTTCGCTCGGATTAAAATTTCCATCAAGGCTGCTTGGTTTTGACTTGAGTTGCTTTCTTTTTAATGAGCTTGATATAGAAGGTAAAAGATGCTAATTCATCCTTACATCTCTATCATCTCCCGGCTCTTGCTATATAAAGCATCAAGGTCGCATTCTGGGGAAATGTCTTTTTACCAAAGGTGCCATAATAATAATGAAGAAGCAATTTGTTTCAGCAAACTGCCTACAGTAATGAAGCTTAATTATAACCGTGTTATTAATACTGCTGCTTAAGGTAATTCACTTCTGAGCGGGGCGCAGAACAGTAAACTATAATTTAAACAAGAATCGAGACCTAATTTAAATCATCAGATCTGTGGTGGGAAAAGGCAAACAGAGCGGCTGTGCTCACTGGCGTCGGGAGTTTTCCCTCTGCTCGGCTCCCCGCGAGGTGCTGGAGACGCGGAATTTCTTGCGGGCTGCATCGCTGCCCTGCTCCTTTCCAGGGGCTGCGGAGAAGTGGGGAGCAAACTCATCCTTCTGCTTGGGGGATGCAGCTCCTGACCCTTCCTGACCTCTGAGCCTCCAAAGCAGGAAAATCCAGGAGCCCTAAAAGAAAGGTGAAACATGTGCTTGTGTAAAGGTGCCTGGGAAAAGCACCTGGGGGAGTCCTATGTGCTCCCCAGAAACTCCCCCAAGCAGGCAGGTCCGTCAGCCCTAAATCCCCAACTTCATCTCCTGGTACTTTGGGAAACAAATGAACCGCTGCCGTTAAGAGTGACTTTTAGTTATTTATATTTATTTCTTCCATTCTGATTTCTGAGCGTGTGCCTGAGGGCTCGGGACCCTAGCGGATTCTCAGTGTTTCCCATCAACACTGCTTCCCCCAGCTCTGCTCCTCCACTCTGGACCTTCCAGGCTGGGCATCTCCTTCCAGGTCCCTCCTCCTGTGTCACCCCCCTCCCTCCTTGCCAGAGGGACCCAGGCTGTCCTATCAACTTCTTCACTCCCAGATGCTCTTCCCTCTCTCTCCCAGGCCTCCGCTTCCCCCTTGCTCCCTAACAAGCTGCCTTCCCTTAGCACAGCTGCAAGCCCTGACATCCTCCTTCCCTGAATCCCTCATTATTTCTGCTTCTTCCCTGTGCTCTCTCACCTCAAAGCCTCTGTTCCCCTCCCACTCCCTCCAGCAGCATCTCTGCCTCTGTGCTTTAGCACTCGCATGGTTCCATCAGCTCTGTGAAGCCAAATGACAGCAGCTGATATTTCTGCTTTGCTGGTAATAACGTTCCCTCGCAAACCCCACTTCAGTAGGACATGGAGTAAGGAACCGCAGCAGCCTCTCTACCTTCCCGCTCCTCACCAGAGCTCGCTCTCAAAGCTGGATTTCCAAACCCTAGCATGCAAAATTCATCCGTTCTTGCAGGGATCAGGCAGCCTGGTTTGCTCAGCAATTATAGCCCAGCTCCCTCTTGTCTCTGCCAGGTGTGGCTCTGCTCGAAGTGGTGACAGAGGAGGAGGAGGTGAGGAGGAGAAGTAAATAGGTGGAGTGTTTCTTCTCAGAAAGAGGGGGAAAAAAGCCTCCATCACTGTTCCACTTGACTGCAACCTCCCGCAGGCTGTTTCATCTCATATTATCTAAGCTCCAAGGGGGTGTCCAATTTGAGGAACAATAACTATAAAGTCATTTACAGTCCCCCGCTGCGACACAGCACATGATAGCGTGTGTAAAGCCGCAAACAGCCTTGATGGCCCCTTCTGCCGAGCCAGGCTCGGGCAGCGGTGCTGGTGGGGTCAGGTGAGGGGGCCTGCTGGGGAGCCAGCAGCTCATTTCACACGGAGCGGTGCAAGGGCAAGGCTCCAACCTCCCGCGTCCCTGCCACGCTCGCAGGAAGGTCACTGGGGCCACTGCGCTGGCTCGTGTGGAGCTGATGCACAGTTACCACCTGGGAGCTGCAGACCTTCTCTGCACTGGAGTTTTTCCTTCTGATTTCCCACTGCTGTGCTGCCGCTGGTGCAGCTCCATGGAGTTTACAGCTGCTGGGATGAACCTGCTCAAGATGATCCCACTTATGGATTTGGATTGAGAGCAAGAAACTGGAAAAAAAATAGGATTGCTTAGCGTCCAGCCTTTGGAAATGTGCTGGGGGGGCCCTGAGCTGGGGTCCAACCGCTGAGCAGACTTGCTGTTGGGGTGCAAATATCCTCCCAGGGGATGCTCTTCCTCACCTCCTCTGTGTCACTGACTCATTTTGAGGTTTTCAGTCAGGTTTCTTAAGTAGTTTTTTGGGGAAGAAGGTAAACTAGCAGAGGCTTCTAAGGAGGGTTGTGCTGCAACAGCTGACACTGCAGCAAATGCCAAGCAAGCCCTTGTCTTGGGAACCTCAGCGGGGAGGCTGAATGAGCCCCAGCACCAATGTTTCTCTCCTGGGAATGGACTCTCCATGCTCTGACACTGCTGATGACAGCCTCACTGGCCTCTCCTGCTGCCGCTACTGGGGGTTAATGTCTCCATCCCTGTGTTCCTCAGTAGGTTTCCATTGGAAATAAGATCTGCCTGCAGCTGGAGCTCAGATCTGCTCCTCCTGGCTGCTTCCCCAACTCCACATGCAGACTCACATGCAGCTGCAGGAAGAGTTCCCGATAAATACAGAGCAAACATCTCCGCAGGTATCTTCCAGCTTGAAAGCTGGGTTGCTACCTTCCTCCTCGGGATGTTTGCTCTGCCTTGGAGCACACCAAGCAAATCTCTTCCTCCTGAGATTTGCAGCGTGCTTCACACAACTATACGGTTATGTAGAATCATGGAATAGTTTGGGCTGGAAGCGACCTCAGAGCCCATCCAGGACACCTCCTGCTGGATCAGGGGCTCCAAGCCCCATCCAACCTGGCCTTGAACCCCTCCAGGAATGGGGCAGCCACCGCTGCTCTGGGTAACCTAAGATCTCATCTCAATCTCCTCTATACTGACTGTACTGAACTCTATCCCTGAACCTCTCTCCTGAAAGCTGGGACTTCAGAGTTTCATGTAACCTTATGTAGATCTAATCAGCTCTGCTGTGCCTCTCTGGTCTTGTTCAGGTTATTCTCTTTCCACTTACTCTTTTTCTGAGGGGGCTTTGCTAGAGACCCCACACTACTCTTTCATATCGTGTGGCACTCATCTGTGGCCACGATATCCCCAGTGCCTCTCCTGGGCTGCTGTTGGTCCCGCTGGTGGCTTCTGCAGGGCTTGCCGGTGCCGGCTGCTCGCTCTGGCAGCGCACTTCAAGCTGCGCTCCTGAACTACAGGCTTAATCCCTGATAAGAGACTTGATCTCAGCGGGAGAGAGTCAACTGGCAAACACGGTGAGTGATATAAAGCAGCCCAGCGGGACTGAATGCATTACCTAGAGAGTATTTTAAGAAAACCAGGGGAGGGGGAAGCAGCAAGGGGGGAAAAAATGGAAGTAAAAGCCAGGTACTGAGCTTCCCTCTGCATTCATGTCACCTTGGGAAAGACCTGGGACTGCCCAAACCCTCCTTGCACCAGCATTTAAGATGAAAACCAAGTCCAGCAAGAGAAGATAGTGGAGCACAGCATGGCAAAGGGTATGGACTTTCTTCTCTCACACTTGCTGTTCTCCTCAGCACAGAGATGAGTCCCTTGCCAGGCATGAGATGCTAGAAGCCCTTTGAGAAAGCAGCTGCAGAGCCAAAGCCCTTGGAGGGCACAGCATGAATCCCCCTCCAGATGATGTTTTCCATGTTGACCTT